>PVHX01025845.1:0-21681 GCA_004024805.1 Geosciurus inauris | reverse complement strand
TGATTAGAGGAGTTGAGAAAGCCTTTATTGAGAGGGAATTACAATTGTGTGTTGAAGGAAAAGGAATCTGATCAAGTGAACATGATTAAAGGGAAAGGAGGAAGTCCTTTTAAGTCTTTTTATAACATAAGTCATTTTATTAGAAATTAAGAACCATTTAATTTATAAAATTCTGATTTTTGATGAATAATGATTTTAAATAAATTTAGGATTTGAAAAATTTGGGTCCAATGATGAAATAACTTCAACATTAACATTTTATTAGAAATTAAGAACCACTTAATTTATAAAATTCTGATTTTTGATGAATAATGATTTTAAACAAATTTAGAATTTGAAAAATTTGGGTTCAATGATGAAATAACTTCAAGATTACTGTGGGGGATAAGTGGGAGAGGGGAAGGTGAAGTCTTAAAACATCTAGGATGGATTTATAATTGTGTCTGTATTTCAAAAGCATTTATCTGACCTCACTGCTCCTAAGGCCAGGAATAGCCAGTGGGAAACCTCAGAAGATGATCCAGAGGCTGTTTCGTAATTGTGGCAAAAAAAGATTGAGTAAAGTCAATTAGTTAGAATAGGGAGAACACATGGGCTCCACAGTGATAAAAAGCCTAAAAAATCAAAAGAATATGATAGCTAAATATTTATGGGATGAAAGTAGATAACAGTAATGATTATAGATTTTTTAATATTCAATGATTAACTTAAAGTTATGATTAAAACAAATCTTCCTAATTAACACTGTAACATACTTGGATACCAACATTTTGACATCTGCATAAAGAACTTCTCCCCATCTTAACCAGAATGACTGTTCTTCCACCTTGTCTGATCTAAAGTTTTGTAGATACTCCAAGTATCTCTCCTCTCCTCTCCTCTCCTCTCCTCTCCTCTCCTCTCCTCTCCTCTCCTCTCCTTTCTCCTCTCCTCTTTTTCCTTGTGGTACTGGAGATTGGACATAGGGATGCTCTACCACTGAGCTACATTATCAGTTCCTTTTATTTTATTTTTAAACAGGTTTTGCTAAGTTGCCCAGTCTGGCCTCAAATTTGTGATCCTCTTGCCTCAGCCTCCTAAATTACCAGATTATAGCCATGCACCACATGCCCAGCTCCGTGTCTCTTTCTGTCTCTCACCAACATGAAGTCCAGTAACACATACTGGCATCTCCATGTTTAAAACTCAAGGAGAAATTTTTTGTTTTCAATGGCACAACAGCCACTTTGGCTGACACGTTAATTTCTTCTTCCCAGGAAGACAGTGACAGTTTCCCCCACGAGACTCTGTTTTCTACTTTTAGTTTCTAGTTTTTATTACAGGGAAAGTAAACTTCATTTAAATCTCCTATGCCTTTCCACTATATCCCACATAATCATTCAAAGAACCCTTGCATGACCTCTTTGCCCCAACGTACCTCTCTCTCCATGTCTCACTACTTTCTCCTTATTCTCTTCTAGCTACAGTGACTTTCTTATTATTCCTCCAGCATGACAAGTGCCTTATAGCCTCCCCATCTTCGGTTGGCTATTTTCTTTGCCAGGTACAATTTACTCCTAGATATTCACACAATCCTAACCCTTATTGTCTTTGGACCTTTACTTTAAAGTTACCTTCCAAGCAAGGACTTCCTGACTTTCTTATCAAAATTAGACTTTTCACTTCAAAACTTCATTAGCATTTTGCTTTTATTTCTCATAATATCATACCTGCATACTTCAATTTATATCACTGATTTTTTTTTCTGATCACTAGAATCGATAGGAAATTTTATGGTGTACATAGATGTGTTCCCAGAACATAGAAGAGAATTTGAAACATAATAGAATATCAATTAATATTTGTTCAGTAAACAAGAATGAAAATATGGGTACCCAAGCAACTGGAAAGCTTGTACAAAAACATTGAACAGAGAAGAAAATAAAATTAACAGCACTTTTTATTTGTGTGTTACTTTACATTAAATGTTCTCAAAAGGAATCAATTTACTTCCAACAAATCTCTACTTTGTGGAAGGAATGCTGAGGCACAGTGTTTATAACATTTTTATTCAATAGAGGGCTTTTTAGAAAGGAAAGAACATTTATAATTAAAATAATTGAGGGCATGGAGAATATAATTGTATATTATTAACTCCTCCTTCAAGAATAAAAAAAGAGTATTGTTATGGAATGATAAAAAGGATCACCATTCATTTGATATTGATCTTTGAATAAATGGGTTGTTAGTCAATTTATAGGATTTTTTAAAATATCCATATATATTATCATGCTGAAGCATGTTTGGATAAGAAATGTGATCATAAGATGCAGAACTACAAACTCATTAAAAACAAAATACATCTAGTAATTGCTTAATCATAATTTTCAAAGACAAACATGTAGACAAATCTTTGCACTGTAGACAATTACAGCATAAAAGAAAACATGAATGCAAAGCATAGGTTAAGAGGAAGACATTTGAATAAAATTTTCAAACCAGTTCATGAGAAACAGTGAAGTTTTAGTGTTTGGAGGTAGCAAAGCCCAGGGCATTACTTGCCAGGGTATAAGTAGGGGAGATAATTTATTGCTATGACCAAGATTGGAACAATGTAAAGTGAAATTCATCCAAGACAGAAACTTTGAGCAGGCAGCAGTGTTGTGAAAGAAATGAGGGCATTTATGTCACACTGAGAAAACAGTTTTTAAAAATGAGAAAATTCACAATGCAAAGCCTGACAATGCGGTGTGGGTGGCATCATTAAATGAAAGGACAGGGTTTTCCTGCACTTAGGATAGATGGGGTATTGCTAGCCTCCAGACAAGGTGCCGCTTTAAGGAACACTTAATCTAACATGTTTTTACAAGCCTCCTTTTCCCTGGAAGTACAGAGAAGAAAGCTTTTTTTCCTGGTCTTTTATTATCAGAAAACTAAAACAAAATATAACACCACTTTTTCCAATAAAAGGTCCAGGAAGCTATATATGTTCTTTTCTGTGAATATAAATATTTATAGGAGACATTTGATTTTCACCAAAATGTGTGGGCAATATGTATCAACTTTTTAAAGGAAAATGTTACTCATTGAATTTAGCTATTATGCAGTTATGTGAAATGAACAGAGCACTCATAGTCTATGGTTTTATCCCATGTACCATAAACAAAGGAATAATTGTAAATTTGGTGGTCATAAAGGAGTAAAAGTAAATTCTAAAAGTTCTTTTGTTTATATATTATTTTTCACATTTTATTGAAATTTTAGACATATACAATAAGCTGGTATTTTGGGGGGGATTTAAAAAAAACAACAACAACTCTACTCTGATTTTCTCAAGACATTAGGTCAAATTTCAGTGTAATGTGATTAAACTCATATGCAACATGCACTACTAATAGATAAGCAATACCCATGAAATTCTCTGAAATTACTTTCTTTTTTATTTTTCCTAATCTTCAGAATATAGGTTTATTTTGAAAATTGAGAATACTGAATAGAGAAACTTTTCATCTGACTGATAAAAGAAAGCGTTTGATTCAGCAGGCAAAAGAGTTCAAATGCACAGATAAAAGATAAAATAGTAGATTATTGAAGGGAAGTCTTGGGCAATGTATTCACAGCAACTAGACATGAAAAGAATGTGTAATATCAGTATATCAAACATTGGGAATACACAAAAATTACAGGATACAATGTTTTCTCTGCTTATTTATATACTTAATGGATGTTATTCTTTCATATGTAACACTACATTTCACATGCCCAATTTTCAAAAGATAAGAAAAAAAGACACTGTTTCATAGCTAGGAAGAAATCATATTAAATAACTATTAACAGATAAAAATAATGAGGAATATTTTCAACTTAATTTCTAATGCTCTAAGAAGGAATGATCTAGGGCCAATATAATAAGGGTTACAACTTTATAGGTAAAATCTCAAATTTTAATATATAACACCATACAAGGCAGTGTACATGGTTTTAAACAATATGTCACAGCTGGTCAAGGTCAGTAGTTTATCTGTCTCAGCCTCCTGACATAACCTAGACAACCCAGAGGTAAAAGTTGTGAAGACTGCCTCCAAAGAAAAGTTGAAATTTGATATAAAATTTCTGTATCTGGATAAGGTATTTTCAAAGGGATACATAGGGAATACTAAGGAATTCCCTGTTGACTGATTTCAGTCTAACACCAACTATTTTACTAGAAAACAAATTTGTGGAGTAGAGGCAGGGCAGGAAGGTAGAGTTACACTGCCAGTAACTGTCTCCCCCACAGAAACATCCATTTAAATAGCATTCTATGCTCGAAAATACCTTCACTATGGCTAAGAAAAGCAGATGAGAGCCACAGAACCTAGTTGCAGTGCAATAATAAGGAAATAATTTTTGAAGAGGACAGAATTTTACCTCATAAACAAAAACCATTGGAATTCATCACCAACCTATCTGGCGTAAGAGAAATACTAAGAGACTCTTGAAGCAGAAAAGAAAGGATCCTAATAAATAATACAGAAACAATCGAAAGCATAAAACTCACAGGGAAAAATAAGTACAAAGTCAAATTTAAAATACTGCAATGATATTGTAATGGTGGCACATAAATTACTTATATCCTTAGAATGAATGTTAAAATATGAGACCAAGGAGCTAAGACAAAGGAAATGACAGTCTTTTCAAGAATGGAATTGGACCCTTGTCTCATACCATATATAAAAAGCTTGTCAAAGTAGATTAAAGACTGAAAATTATGAAACTATTAGGTAGGAGGAAAGCTGTAGGGAAGCTTAATAATTGCCCATTATTCTGGGCAATATCTCGTTGGAGATGACCTCAAATGCACAAGCAACAGAAGGAAAAATAGGGAAATGGTATTAAATGCCACACTAGAATCTTCTGCAAGGCAAAGGAAACAATTCAGAGAGAGAAGGGCTCACCTACAGAGTGGGAGAAAATGAAGTATACATCTGATAAGGAATTAATATCCAAAATATATAAGGAACACAAACAACTCAGTAAAAAAGCAAAAAAAAAAAGAAAAAATGGGCAAATGCTCTGATTCATCACCACATAGTACACATATTCAACAAGTATATAAAAAAACTATCATCACATTAATCATCAGGATTATGAAAATGGACAACACAATACTATGTTGCCCCAGTAAATATGGCTATAACTAAAAAGCAAAAGTTAACAGGTGTTGACAATGATATAAAGAAACTCTTTTTACTGTACTGAAGGCAGAGTATTTTAGTAAGCCATTAAAAATATCGTAAAAAAATATAGAGATTCCTCAAAATATTAAAAATGAACTACATAGCCGGGCGCGGTGGTGCAAGCCTGTAATCCCAGCACTTAGGGAGGCTGAGACAGGAGAATCGCAAGTTCAAAGCCAGCCTCAGCATAGGCAAGGTGCTAAGCAACTCAGTGAGACCCTGTCTCTACATAAAACACAAAATAGTGCTGGCGATGTGGCTCAGTGGTCGAGTGCCCCTGAGTTCAATCTCCGTACCAAGAAAAAAAAAATGAACTACATTTTGCTCCATCAGTCTTACTTCTGGGTTCACATACCCGAAATAAATGAAATGAATACATCTCAGAAACACTGACACTCCCATGTTTGTTGCAGCCTCCCATGTTTGTGGTAGCTAAGATGTAGAATCAACTTACGTGTCCATCAGTGAGTAAATGTCCAGAGAAAATGTGATATACACAAGAGGACAGCATGAAGCTATAATATAACAAGCCTGTCAGTTGCAGCAGCATGAATGAATCAGGAGGACATTATGTTGAATGAAATACGTAAGAAAAACAAAGGCCAATGCTGCGTGATCTCACTCATGCAGAATCTAAAAAGTTGATACCATAAATGTAGAGTGACTGGTAATCAACTGGGGTTAAGATGTTTTGGGGTGAAAGCTGGGCAGATTTTGATCCAAGGCTACAAAATTTCACTTAGACAAGAGGAATGAATTCAAGAGTTCTATTGTACAACATGCTGTCTTCAATTAATGTATTTTGTTCTTGAAAAGTGCTAATAAATTTATCATCTTCTCACCATAAAAATTGTGCAAGGTAATGCATATGTTGATAACCTAGATTTAGTGATTCCACAATGGACATATATTCAAAAGATATTGTTCATATAGTAAGTACGATTTTATCTGTCAATGAAAAATTATAAAATATTAAAAAACAAAAAAAGAAAAATACACAATTTTTAAAATCTAAAACATTCATGTCATAAAAATGCTTCTTATTTGTTACACATTAAATGCAGAACCTGACTTCTTATTTGGGGATATACAATAAGAACATAAATATTGAAGATTATTAATAAATGAATTTTCTGATGTGCTTCTTTTACTTACTCCAGATAAAACAAAATACAAGAGCTTTTTACTTCCAGCCATATTGTCACTAGCAAATTATAGAAATGAATAAAATTGAGTTTCCAATGTAATATTTAATTTTCTGTGCCTCAAGTTTGACAAAATCATTATCTATAATATTTTTTCATAAAGTTAATTATTTTTCTTAAATTACCATACCCAATCCATGAATACATACAAAATCCACCATGGAATAACCATCTTGTACAGGCTTTCAATTTATAGGTCCACCCTGTGTATTAATGAGTTGACATTGCTCTATTTTCTGACTTCCCCAGGCTTAGTTACAAGCTTCTATTTAAGAATTGATATGATTGCTCAGTTGGCCTTTTCAGACAGACATTTCAGACTTTGAGAAAGAATAAGTTATTCGGAGATGGCTTAGAATCTAGGGAAAAAGAAAAGGTGAGAGGAAGTAGTTATCAAATCGAAGCTGCTCACTGGAGTCATTCATGCTATGATTTATCTTACAGGTCCTCTTGTTTTGAAAAAGTTTAGCTTCTTTATAATTAAAGTAGGTAAATAAACAGAAAGGGAACTTAGACTGAATCAAAGCCTCATAGTTAAATAGTTTTCTTATTTATTTACATCAAACTTCTCACATATCACTTCACACTGAGGTTTGACCCCAACGTTCAATTCAAAACTGCAACTCTCATGGCAATGTGTGCTTTTTACCACGTGCCTCTCTTTATTTTCTGGCATTTATCCCCTTCTGACATATTATCCCAATTCCTTAAATTTGAGTGTGTATGTTAGAATTGTTCTTGCTTATTTTCTGTCCCCCTCTACTAGAATATGAATTCCATGAGCACAGAGATCTAATCTACTGTATTCGCTGATGTATACAGTCCTTGGACCTGTACCCAGCACCTAGCACCTACTCAAGAACTGTTTGCTGAATGAATTCATGAACACAATTAAATGAATTCATGAATACAATTAAAGTGAATTTCTAGAAAATATTTTATTTTCCATACTGATAACATCAACACCAGATTGTCATTTATTTAACAGTTAAAGTGATGTTACAAAGATAAATCTCTCATAAGTGTTTTCTGAGCTCTTCTTGAAACTGTGGGGATAATTTATATATCCCATCTTTTTGGACAAATTATACCTGCTTAAGGTACCTGAAGAAATGGAAGCATAGAGTCTGATACAGATAGAAGATTTGTATTTATTTTTTTTAGTAAGTCTCATTATTTCTTTATATCTTTTTTCTAAAATTATAAACTCTATCAGATCTATATTGACTGTATAATATCTGTATGCACTAGCTCAAAATAATTTTTTATTCAGCTAATATATAAAAGTACAATTTTTACAAATGAAAACCAAGGTTTAATTGTGCGAACATACAATGGTCAATGGTATGCAGATGCCTTGCTGAAGGCCTGCACTCCCAGACTGAGACAGGAGGATCACAATTTCAAGGCCAGCCAGAGCAATTTAGCAAGACTCTGTCTCAAAACAAAGTATTATTAAAAAGGACTGGGGATGTAACTTTGTAGTAAAATGCTGTAGGTTCAATTCCTTGTTCCACAAACAAACAACAAATAGCTAAGGGACACGATATCATAGGCCACCATGAAATGGAGGTCACATTGGCTGTGTCCAGAGATCCAATTTTGTTGACACCAGCTGGCTATTGGAATCACAACTCAACGCATATTCTAAAGTAAATTCTGTTAGTGACATATTTTTGAGTTTTGTTTTCTCTATGCTATTTAAACTTTTTATGTGGCACTTCAAGTATGGAGCTTAACATGTCCATTAAAGCTATTTTTCCTAAAGAAGCTAACCTGACAGTGAGACAGGAAGCCCTCTCCTCATTTGTACAGCCAAAGTCTGGCATCATAGGTTAACTACAGTGATTCTACAATAAGCTTATAAAGTAGGACTCAATCTCTTTCAGCAGCATAGAGGGAAAAAATGTTGTGTACTTTCTGCACGACTACCAATGTCTTCGAAAGTAACATGGGTGTGCTTATTTTTTCCCCCCACAAAAATATTACAATGATGGTATCATTATCCCCATAGCATAAATGGACAAGTAGGTTTTATTTGGAATGACTGATTCAGAAAGCTCTGAATCTTGAAAATGGACATACGGAACGTAAGAGTTTCACCGATAAAACCTGTGCTTATCAGAGACATGAGGCTTTTCAGAGATCACTTGTCAGTGAAACAGATGTCTGGCCTTATGATATTATAGGTTGTTAACAGGGTGTTATGCACCATTTCCTGTATTGTACTTAAAGTATATTAATAAATAAGTAAAGTCAGAATTGGTAAACACACACTAAAATCCCCTCAAAATAGGCTCAACAACATGCATGCAGAAAACTACCCTTTAAATCCTGTTTAAATCTTCCTTCTAACCGCCCTAGTGTTACATAAAATCTTTTATTAGAATGCTCTCTCTGACTCACCCAGAGTTCAGGCTGTTGTTAATCAGAGTTCTTCCTGAGCTTTTGTCCTCAACCTTCAGGCTGCTGGCAACAGTGTCCCTCCAGAGTCGCTTATCGCAGAGCAATCAGCCATTACCACCTTAGCAAGGGTGATTCATTTTGGTGACTATTTCCCAGCTGTTTAAAGCTGCAATTTGTCTTTTCTGGCACTCTAGATCAGTTGAGTCCCAAGAGCTCCTTCATCCTTTCATCTTTTATACCACAGGGCTGAAGAATGGGGGAGAAAACAGACAGGCTTCCCTGTACTGAAAGCAAAGGAGTCCCATGTCCAGATCAGGACTCAACAATTCTTAACTTCTTGGTCAGTTTGCTTTCTTAAAAAAAAAAAAAAATTCATTCTTCCTTAGGAAAAGTGCTTTTACAAGCTTCTACCAGATGTTGAATTCTTATTTAAAAGAACATCTAACTACATTATTTTTATCAGAAATTAAAGAAGCCAATCAGCTTTGGGTGTTTTGGGGATAGTTTTAAATTCTCACTACGGAAAAAAAATTAAATATTACAATAAAAATAAGCATTTTAAAGTGTGATATACAACTAGAGAGTGACACTTTTCTATCCAATTTTGTAAACCTCTCACTTATTCACATTAAGTGATTTAGATTGAGAGGATTCTGCTGACTAGGAAAAAAATTAACACATTAAATATATCCACATTACTTATTATTTTATTAACATTGAGTAAGTATAATTGAATCATATAACATTACACATTTATTCCCTCCATTGACTCCCAAGCTTTTTAGTGTATCCTTTGGAAAACTATTAGAAATTTTGCATGGAAGAGATTTAGTGGTAGGCATCTTGGTTGGAAGAACAATCAAAAGATCTAATTAGTTGCTTACCATGAGGGTCTTCCTAACAGATCGCCTGTGGTTGGGAACACAGCTGATCAGAGGCCTCCATTGCTGCCTGTGAAATCCTCAACCCACTCACAGGAAATTATCCTTCCCATAGATGTTCTCAGGCAGAGACTGAGCACAAAATGTTTAGTGAGGTGGTCCACTCAGGGGAACATTGCTCTGGAAGGTGACGTTGAGTCAAGCACCGCCTAAGGGCCTTGTTGCAATTGTTCTGGGACCACACTGCCCTCCCTACCCTTCTTCCTTAAAGGAGTCAGACTTCTCTCCTAGTCTGAATGCTCTTCCAGATTTCTCCAGTTGTATTCTCTTTTCCTCTGACCAGTGTTTCATTCAATAAATTTCCTACACATATATTTCTCTACATTTTGTGCTAAAGGACTAAGAAACTCATTTTGTGTATGTGAGCAAGTCGGAGAATGGCAGTCTGGCACTCCTCACAACATGCTTCTAGCAACTCCAGCAGTGTCCTCCTATGAAAGCAATGGCATGTCCTTGATTATTTCATTTTTGTTCTCTGGACTCTGCCAAACCTAACATGTGTTCTTCAAAATGTCACACTAATCTACAAGAGTCATTTCTCATGTGGGAAACAGCATAGCCTGTGCATGAGGGAGAGATTAATTTCTTTCAAAGATAATACCTTTGCTTAAAAGTACAGATGGGCAAAAGTGTGCGTTTGATTTTGTTTTAGATAAGAACTCTTTGCCTGAGGATGATAGAGCACACTTTGAAAAGTGATTATTAGTCATTAACTATTGTTAAGATTATTTTTCTTATGTGAAGGGAAAAACCACCTCATATATATTTTCTGAATTGGAAAAAATATCTCAAAGTAAGGCAAAGTTATGTTTAGATATTTGTAGTTAAATTTTTATGCAACTAGAGATTTATCTATCTGTGTATGAATAACTTGCAAGCCAGATATTTACATACAACTTTTGGGAAGTTTGTCATTAATTATTGTAAGGAGCATATGCCATGGACATGCTTGGACATGCCGAGGACTCACTGGGTTGCTGGCCATGAGGAACAGCAACCATTGACTTGCTTAGCTATGCCTGCTTGCAATTGATGGGGGCTATGAGGGACACCTAACCATAGGCCTACAATTGATAGAGAGCTCAGCCCATGCAATCGAGGGCTGCGAGGGGCACCTAACCATAGGCCTACTGGTTACAATTGTTAGGGAGCTCAGCCCATGCACATGTGCAAAGAAAGGCCCAGTTGCAATTATACTATCTCACTGGACATAACCAATGGACATTAGCCTTTACTAGGTGTAACCAATCACCAGCCCACACCACCAACTTGGAACTGCTTTTAAACTGCTTTCCCTGCCACATTTTTGGGCTTGCTCCAAGGACATTAGTGAGACCAGCCACCTTGCTGTCCATCCCTGAATCAGCTCCACCATTCGTTCCCTGGACGTCCAGCCATCAGCTGAAGAGAACCACCAGACAAGGACAACATCTACTCTTTGGCTAAGAGAAGTCACCTGGCATTGGAGGTACTTTGGAGCTCGTGGTTGCTCTAGGATTGTGTGAATTAATTGTAACGTTTAGTTGCCCTAGGATTGTGTGAAGTGCAGGTAGTGCTTAGTTGCCCTAGGATAATATAACTTACCTATAGTGTTTAATTAGTACAAATTAAATGCTGCTAGTTGGGGTGCTCCAGCACATCCAACACTTTTTGCATTAATTACTTATATTTGATGATTGTTGTGATTGAACATACATTTACATTTAAAGACAATCTGCCTCCCAGTAATTATTAATTACATATGCCGCTCGTGGCAATTATAATGTACTGCTTACAAAGTAAACCTACCGAAGGACAAGAGTCACACACATCATTGTCAATTTTTTGCAGTCCAAATAGTGAAATTTAAAAATGCTGAAAGTTGACTAGCACCTTCAATGATTTTTTTAACCTACATTTTTTATTTTATTTTTCCATTTTTAGGTGGTGCGAAGGATCACACCCAGCACCTCCCATGTGCTATGCAAGTGCTCCATCACTGAACCACAAACCCAGCCCACATTCAAAGATTTTGACTTAACAGATAGATGTGCAGCAAGCTTCTCCAAAATCTAATAGTATATACACTTGCAAAATGTACTTGCTATTAGTTTAAAATGTGACTATAAATATACTCATTTGTCAATAAAAAATTAAAATTTGTTTTAAAAACTAGTAGAAAAGTAAAAACATTCTCTCCAAAATAAGTCTTAAACCCACATGAAAGAAAAGATTTTCAGTGGTGGGGATTCCATGAAAATTCCATGAAAAAGACCAGTTGAGTGGAAGAATTAGGGAGAACTGAATAAGGAAAGAAAAGTGAAATGAACCTGACCTAATTTGCCTATGAGTGAATGAATATACCACAGTCAATTTCACCTTTATGTATATCTACCAGGTATTAATTAGAAATAAATATAAGTAAATAGTAGAAATATTGTAGTAAAGATAAGTAAAGGTAGAAAGAGTAGAGGAAAGGGAACAGGGAAGGGAGTATGGGAATGAAAAAGGAAGCCCTGGGAACTGAATTAGAACAAATTACCTACCATGGTTTTATAATTATATTAAAATGAATCTAAATGCTATGTGTAACTGAAAAGAACCAATAAAAATTAATAAGAAAAAGATAACTCAAAATCTATTTCAAGAAGAGTGAGTAATTCATCTGAACAGATATTACAAATTTTAACAAATTACATAGCAAAGAAGATTAAATATAATTTATGAAATATTAAAAGACATTGTCAGCTGAATACATACATTGTCAGTTGATATTTTTACTGTCATGATACTGACAGTAAAAATATCAACAGACTAGAGTAAGAGCTAGAAAAATGGAACTAAACACACCTAGACATTTAGCATATATGAATACATATAAATTTATTTCTGGGAAAATAAGCTAAAGAGTTTATAAGCAAGTTAAAAATAAAGAGAAAGTGCAAATATTTTCCTAATATACTAGGAAAAATAATTCTAAGTGAAATCATATATCTAATATATCTTTAATATTATGTAAGACATATAAATATATATTATGTATTACATATATATGCAATATAATATATGCTATATTGTATAATAAAATACATGTAATATTAATATTTATAAATTATATGTATAACATCATGCTTTTTCCAATATAAATATACATAAATGTATATATATTTGAAAGTTTAAGAAAAGTGATAGATATTTAATCATTTCTTCAAAGGAAGAAAGATACAGAATTAAGCTATATGACAGCATACAGTTCAAAGTATAAAGTTGCAAAGAAAAGGAAGAAAGGAATAAATTGTACTTCATAAATATGTAAGATTTTTATTTGGCAATTAAAAATAAAATAAAATTTGCTGGGCATGGTGATACATGTCTAAAATTCTAACAACTCAGAAAGCCGAGGCAGGAGGTATTGCAAGTTTGAGGCCAAATTCAGCAACTTAGCAAGATATTTAGCAATTTAGCAACACTCTGTCTCAAAATTTAAAAAAAAATCAAAAGGGCAGGATATCTAACTAAGTGTTAAAATGCTCATAGGTTCAATTCCCAGTACCATTAAAATAAAATAAATTAAAAATAAATAAAATAAAACTTAAGAATTTCTAAATGCTATAAACAAATTTTATGTATCAAAATTTGGGGAAAATCATGTCAATTATGACAGGAAAGGAAATAACAACTACGTATACAGTAAAAATAGCAAAAAAAAAAAAAAAAACCCAAAACAAATAATCAATTAAAAATTTCACAAATCAACAAGCATGTACCAAATACTCCAATAGAAAAATTTACTAGAATAAGAAATGACTAAAAATTGCTAATATATACAAATTATTGAATATAAATGTCTCCTGTCACAAAAATTATTCTAGGTTCTAGAGATAACATTGGAGGAAAGTGCAATAAACTTCTATGATTGTAGCTTATACTCAAGTAGAAAATTCACATAATATAAAAAATTTTCAATGAGACAGGCCAAATAATTTTTATGTGACTTCAGAAAGGAAAAATGTCATTCTGTTTCTTATCAGATAATAAACAATAAAAAAAATCTGACTATAGCAAGTTTTTTTTTACTCTTTTTTTGAGGGTACAGAGCACAAGCTTATGAATTGTCCCTCTAAGTTTTTACTAGCCTTAACTTTCTGGAGAGCAATTGAAACTATTTAGAAAAATATGCAATGTTTGTCCAGACAATACGTTTCAAAGAGTCAGAATATGAGAAAACATTCAGACTTTTCATCTGAATTCCTATTAATTCAAGGAAATTACCCAGATTTTTTTTTAGCATTTTTATTTTAATTTTTTTATTTTTTGGTAGAGGGGATTGAACTCAGGCACACTCAACCACTGAGCCACATCCCACCCCTATTTTGTATTTTATTTAAGGACAGAGTCTCACTGAATTGCTTAGCGCCCTGTTTTTGCTGAGCTGGCTTTGAATTCTTGATTCTCCTGCCTTGACCACAAGAGTCACTAGTGTTTTAGTGTTTTCAAAAGTGCAAAATTGTCAACAAGTATGTTCTGAAATATACTGTTTATCTGAAATTGATGGAGTGAGTAAATAGTTTTTGAAATTAGAATATAGAGCCAATATATTTTTAAGTGAAGATGAAACAGATTTCAATACTATGTATTTCATGTGGTCTTACTTTAATGCATATACCCACAAAGGGCTCATATAGGACTTGGAGTGAATTATTAAAGACTTTTTGTGTACATTTATTTTCTAATGCCTCTACAGTTAGTATGTTTTGATTGTTTAATAAAATGCTAACACTTTTGTAGAAACTGTTTCTAATGTCATAGGAAACTAAACCAAAACATCCAAGATTAGGATTTAGATTTCATATGGAACATAAAGCACTTAGAAGCTTTATTTTTATTGCATTTTTGTCTTTTGAGAGTTCACATTGCTTTCAAAATGGAAACTGCTAAAAGAACAGTCTACCTTTTGGTTCTCTCTCTCTCTCTCTTTTGGTGAACTTTGGCCTTTAAATACTTAGCAATCTTGAACTTTAATGCCTCTGCAATTGCTAAATTATGGGAAAAGCTGGCATCAAAATGTTTTAACTGTCTTTGTGAATCAGAATCAACCTCGGCAGGTTTTATTATACATTTATTCAGATCCAACTTGGAATATACATTAGTCCATTTTGGTAAACATAGTAATTCTACAACATCTTTGTCTGCATTTCCTAGAATGTAATTTTTAAAATTTAAATATTTAAAGAATTATAATACTGACTCAATAAATTAGTTGCAACAGTTACTTTCACATTTTTATCAATGGTCATCTGTGGAGAAAGTATCCCTTCCCCTGAAACATTGATTTTTACTATCTTGTAAAGCTAAAATGTAGGTTATTATTTATAGCATTGGGTGAATATTATAGGATTATTGGGGAAATCTGTATTAATATCCTTTATAATTCTATTCAATGTCTTTGCCACTTTGGTATTAATAAGTAAATGTTTAGCATAAATACAATCAATACAAAATTTTGCATTAGTTGCCCTTCTGTTTTAGGGGCTAAATTAAACTATTAGATAAACTATAGAATAAGGATAGAGTAGATAAATACATAAATCTAAAATTTTTCTTTCTACTGCTTAAAATGATAAACATAGTAATTCTACAACATCTTTGTCTGCATTTCCTAGAATGTAATTTTTAAAATCTAAATCTTTATTCAAAGATTTGTGCATACCCAGAAATAATTCAAGGTTAATCCTTACTCCAGATGGATTAAAGGAGGAACAACCTCTTCAGGCTGGCACAGTTTCTCTGAGCATGTTTAAAGATTTAGAAGTGGGATCCCTGCCCTAAGTAAACACATTTGATATGTGAGTGTGGCCTCTTGGCTTTGGCATGTTCAGCTCATCTGTTAGGTTGGCATCGTTCCTGCTTACAATTTGGTTGGAACTCTGCCCTAAGGCTTATATGCCAAATGGCAAAAATTTAAATAAGACAGTGCATATAATTTCTCCCTGCTCTGTGTGGAATATTCCTTATAACTGAACCCAAGCAATAGCATAAAATCTGGGTTTATCCTTCATCACTAAAGTTGAATATGTGCTCAAGATGATATAAGTATCACAGTAAATATGCCAACAGTATACTTTTAATAATTTTGTCTATTAGTAAAAAGTTATATTATTGCTATTATTTTATTCTATTATTTTATATTTTACATAGGTAAATCTTCTATCTAGGCCTATTTAAAATTTTTACGTAAGGAATATAACATAAGAAAAATAAAGATTTTATTCACTCATCTTTGCAGTTATAAAAATTTTAAAATTAAAGTGTAATATTTAAAGACAGGAATGCTTTAAAATCATTGTAATAGAATATTTAAAATCAATGAGATTTTTATTCTAGCATATGATAAAATACTGAGACTTTTATATGCACATGTAGAAGGAATATATAAAGAAAAACTAGAAATAATAATAGAGTAATCGCATTAAATTTTATTTCTGCACTTGGTTATATCATTATTATATAATTTATATTACAAATTCTTCATTCATTCAATTTTTCAGAAAATAAGTGTTTGAGTTATTAATGGTAACAATTCAAAGACAGACTTTAGAAAGACATTGAGGGACTAACTCCAAAATTAGGTAGTGCTAGTATAACATAGAAAACTAATTTGTATGCCAAACTCACAACCAAAAACTTGCTAAAATAACTAATTATTAAAAAGCAACTTGAAGCTGGGCGCGGTGGTGCGAGCTTGCAATCCCAGCACTTTGGGAGGCTGATACAGGAGAATTGCAAGTTCAAAGCCAGCCTCAGCAATGGCGAGGCGCTAAGCAACTTAGTGAGACTCTGTCTCTACATAAAACACAAAAATAGGGGATGTGGCTCAGTGGTGGAGTATCCCTGAGTTCAATCCCCAGTACCAAAAGAAAAAAAAAAGCAACTTGAGAGACAGAGCCATTTTAAATTGAAAATAACTTTTAGCGGAGTTACCTAATATGGATTATTGCTATAAATGTTAAAGACATTAAAATATTAAACTTATTGTCCACAGATTTCTTGAATGCTTTTATTGGGTCACAAATAAAACTACATTTATGACTATAAATATATTGAGAAAACTCTAAGTATATTGAGAATGCCTATCTTTGGTAGAAATGTGGTTTAATTTGAAAATGTTTTTGCCTTTCTTCTCCTCAAAAGATATAACTAAATCTCTCAACTTTATGAACTGGCTAGTTTACAGTTATATTGGGAAAGATATGGAAAACAAAACCTTAATTAGTATGTGCTGCTTTTAGTACTGAATTTATATTTTTTACTTCATTCTTAGTGTATTGGTCTGTTTTTCTGACCAAACGTTTTGAAATTACATTATAATGCTTTATTTCATGTTATTTACATGTTAGTAAAAGTAAATAAAATGAAAAAAAATTTATATACAACTTAGAGCTTATAACCAATAAAAATACTAGAATAAATATACTATAAAGACTACAGCAAGCATTAGTACAAATGTTGTTCAGAAACAATTTTCTTTGACTGTAAACAACACAAGGAAAAGAAATTACTATTTGCACTCATGCCAAAAACCCATCATGCATATTTGACAATCTAATAAATGAAGGACATATACATATATATTCTTCCCGAAAGTTAAATTAGCAAATTAATGTCAAGGAATATAATTAAGTTAAACATGAAATATAAATAATCACATGAAATTTCAATTTACTTATTTTTATTTGGTCAGAAGATAAGATTCCTTTTTGCAAAAGATATGTAATTCATCACATTCACTGTTCTTGAAGCCAAACCAACACATACATGTGATATAACATGGCATAACTCCAATATAAAGTGGAAGTGAGCTTAATGGAAGCAAAATTTTAGTATATAACTTAATAATAGGAATACTTAAACAAGGATACCATTTATACAATGCCTCGGAAACATCTAAACTAACTACTCAGCTTTAAAAAAATCAATATCTTGTCTATTTCTTCTTACCCAGCATTCTTAAATGGAACACTTTAGTCTTTTATTTTGTTCTGCCACTCTCTTAATAGATGGCATCAAACTACAAATGAATGAAAGTTTTAAACTGAAGAAAATCCCATTGCTTTCCACTTGGATTGGGTGAATGGACATGCCATTCACAAGGTT
The DNA here is from genome assembly GCA_004024805.1 of Geosciurus inauris. Taxonomy (NCBI): domain Eukaryota; kingdom Metazoa; phylum Chordata; class Mammalia; order Rodentia; family Sciuridae; genus Geosciurus; species Geosciurus inauris. The sequence continues at coordinate 3,798 of PVHX01025845.1, read as the reverse complement.
CAGAGAAGAGGAGCAAGAGTTGGGAGAAAGAATGGTGAGTCTTTTATTTTTCTTCTTTTTCCTATGGTGCTGGGATAGAGCCCAGGAGCTCCCAGAGCCTGCTAGATGCTAGAAAAGTGCTCTACCATTTAGCTGCACACCCACTGCCCTGGTGAGTTCTTTTTTAAGCATGTTGAGTTCAAACTATTTGCGGCACAGACAGCAGACACCTGGCCTTGGCAAGAACATAAAGATCTGAGTACATCTGACAAAGGTTTTTGTTTTTTTCCCCCTTACAGTCAACTGAAAACTCTATATTGAATGTTCTAAATATTTATCTTTTGACAAAATGTTCCACTGTACCCAGATATTCCTTTGTACAACACATTCTCCATGTAGGATTCAAGTTGGACTTTACTAGGATTTATAAGGCAAAGAAAAAGGAATAGAAAGGGAGTTTAGAATACCATTGGAAGAGTGGTTGCAATAGGAGAAAAAGGAGGTTATACTGGAAATGAGAGGCTTTGCTTTTGTTCTGTGTTCCAGCTGTGTCTGCCTCTGCCATGTTCTATGTGTTCCCAATGGTACCCTTCTGGGTAGCATCCTTTCTAACCTGTATTATCTCAGTTGCTGCTTATTCCAACATTTCCACTTGGTCTCAGCATGTTTTAGTCAGCATTCTGACTGCTATGACTAAAAAATCTGACAAGAACAATTTCAGAGAAGGAAAAGTATATTTTGGGCTGAGAAGTCTCAGTTCATAGACAACCAACTCTATTCTTTGGGACTCAAAGTGAGGCAGAACCTCCTGGGGAAGAACGTGGTGAAGTAAGCAGCTCAGGGCATGGCAACAAGGAAGCAGAGAGAGCATCCTGTATGAAAGACAAACTATGGAGCCCAAAGGCAAGCCTCCTGCCACACCTTACCTGCCCACAGTTCGACCCATTTAATACATTCAGGTGGATCAATGCACAGATTAGACTTTCAATAGCCCAATCATTTAATCTCTAAAATTTCTTGCATTTTCTCACACATGAGCTTTTGGGGGACACTTAATATCTAAACCATGACATAGCAACACTGTGAAAATAGTTTCAAATCCATTCGGGTTATGTCACTTTATTATATAAAATCTGTCATTGCGTCTCCATTACCTAAACAATCCAGGACACTTCAGTTTCACCTTTCCTGGGATGATCTCCTGTCCACTCCTCGCATCTACCTGCTTCTGAGCCTTTCATCCAGTATATAAAATAGCATGAGACCGCTGCTTCTGCTTCAAATCCCCCTTTCCATTAGATGCCTGCTAAACTATCACTGATTTAAGACAGATTCCCTTTCATCCTAGTCTCAAATAAATCTTTTCACTTCTTAGTTTCTGAAGCATTGTTAAGTATCTATATTGTCTTATTCATCACTCTAGGTGGCCATCATTGTAACGTGGTAACAAACATGACTCTGTTAACTGCTAAACATTTTAAAAAGTAATATTTAACCCATTTAACATCCTGTTAGGTACTACCATTTCCATTTTGCAAATAAAAATATTAATATTCTAAAACATTAAGTAGCTTTACACAAATGACATAATCTAGTTTTGACAGAACGGAGGGCAGAATCCAGGTTTTCCAATAGTTTTCAAGGTTTCTTTGCTCTTGTTTTTCCTAAAATAAAGAGGGAAAGCTCAGCAGTTGAGAAAGGTGATGCTTATATTTTATTCCTCATTTTTAGTATTTCCTCTTACAAACTAATCTATTTGGAGATCTCAGTAATTATTTTTAATTAATTGAACCATTTATACATAAGTGGTTTGGGATAAAAAAACACTCAGTTTATGTATTTGTGTGTTCACAAGAGTGAGTGCACATAGCACACAATATGCATTGAAAAAATAATAAATTTGAAAAGGTTTTTATACATCATCTGTTTTAGTTATTTGCTTTTAACCTAATTAACTACAGAATTAAGATATTATCTAGAATGTATCCTTTTTATATTGGCACATTAATTTTTAAGGAATGCTGAGTATTTTCTAAATAAAAAGTATGGACTTTGTGTAGGATTAGAAAATAAAGATTTATTTTCTTAGAATTGAGAATTTAGGCATTCAAATACATTTTTAGACTCATCACTGTAGTTTAAATGCTGAATTTTGCATAGTGATTTTTTTATCAATATCCCACATTGGTATCTACACCCTATTAATTTATGTATTAAATTATCTAAATCTTATTCCTACAGCTATTAATGTTCACATAATATATTGTGCAACTACTTTAATGAAAAATGGATAATAGTATTAATAGTGTGAATACAAAAATAGGATGATATTTGTGGAGACATACTGCTACCTGGGACCCGAGCACTTCATGTTTGACTAAAAATAAATTGGTAGCCACTCAATAACTCAGTAATGATTCCTGAGAATGGACTAGGCACACATTTAGAAAGAACTTGCATGAAGTAGGATTTATGAAATTTAATCAAGACTATATAGTGACTCTTAAATGCCATTGATGGTTAAAATAATTTAATGCCTGTCTGGTCAGCTTGGGTTGCTATAACAAAATACACTAGCTTACGTGGTTTAAACAATGGAAATGTATAAGATTTCCAATATGGTTGAGTTCTAGTGGAGATTTCTTCATGTTTTCAGATGGTGGCCTTTTTGCCATATTGTTCCATGGCAAAAGCAGAGAAAGAGAAAAGGAGAGGGAGTGTTCTAGCATCCCTATTTATGAAGACTAATGCCATCATAAAGACCTGTCACAATGTCAACTAATTTTTGTTTGTTTGTTTGTTTTAGTTATAAGTATAGGAAATTTAAGTTAAGGCCAAGCTAACACTGAGTGGCATCCGTAGACCTTTTTTTATTTTTAAATTTGAGATGAGGTCTCACTACATTATCAGAACTGACCTTAAATTTGAGTTCTTCCTGCCTCAGCCTCCAGTGTAGCTGAGATTATAGATATGCACTACTGTGCCCTATTTACATAGCTCTAATTGCCTCCCATACCTCCCAAAGTCTTCACCTCCAAATACTATTGTGCTTGATTTAGGGCTTCAACAGAGAAGTTCTGAGAGAATACACACTTAGTTAATAGCAATGCCTGATTTCCTATGGAAAGGCCTACTGAATTTTAATGCATTTAAGAAGTGTTTCTTTCCTTAATCCTAGGTTTAAAATCATCAGATCACAGACATGTGTTTAGATTCCAAAATTCATATTCCCATGCTTATTGTCATACTTTAATTATCATAAGAAATAATTGATGAAATAATTTTAAATGAATTATTTTTAGTAATTAGTCAAAATTTATCTTACACATCAGTTTAAAACTTCTTCAGTAATTTCAATATTATTTCTACAACATCTACTCTATAATACACGTAAGTTATCTTTGTATTTTTAAATGATACCTACTAAATCCTTGATAGTCATCAAGCTTTTTTGTTTCATTTTATTTTGATTTTATTAAGATATACTTTGCCTTTCTTCCATCTCATTTATACTTAGGAGTCCCTAATTCTAGGCATCCTGTTGTTATGACTCATCTGGGCAGCTTTTCTTTTTTTTTTTTTTTTTTATTTTTTATTTTTCTCAAAAGTTGAATTTTAATACATAACAGAAAAAAACAAATTTTCAGAAGCTGTACACACTATTCACTGAAAACATTTGTTGAGGCAAACAGAAAAAAAAATTGTTACAATCATAATTTTTCTAACTTTGCACAAAATTATAAGCAGATTACATTCTTCATATTAAACATCTTTATATGCACTTTCAATGAACAGTATATATATATATATATATTTATA
>PVHX01025844.1:0-23292 GCA_004024805.1 Geosciurus inauris | reverse complement strand
CTATGGATGAGAGTTGAGGGTTCAGCTACCCTGACCTATGAGGAAGCACACCTGTGTACACCTGTTTCAGCCACCAACCAATAATGCATACTCCAAAGCACACAGACAGCCACAGAGGGGACACACCATGCACTCCTGTCTGCCCACACAGAAGCTCCTGAACCCACATACTCAGGTCAGGGGCACATGAAGAGACAAACCCTTGAAGGCCCACGCAGAGTCACACAGCTTCACTGCAAACACAAGCAAAGAGAGAACATGTACTAACTCACTCAGAAAAACATCCTAGATACTCCAAGGCCTAAACATGTGACCCATAGACAAGACCTGTAGCCACACACACCAGATGGTCTGAGGGCCCATGCTCATCTGCCGAGGCAGAATCGCAGGCACAGGGGTCTAGTTGGCGATGCTCCTGGACTAGGAAGGGCCAACCTGGAGGGTCATGGTGTGCAGCAATGTCACCCCACAGGGGAGAGGCTGGACTGTACTCCTCAGAGCACTCCACAAGTACTAGGGAGTCACAATGGCCAGGAAGTGGGTTTGTTCAAAGCCAGTTTTGGGAGAAGCTAGAGACATTTTTTTTTATCCTAATTCATGATGTTTGTAGAACTCGAGTGAGGAAAGCCTTTGGAAGAGGAGGCAAGATGGGCCAAAGTCAGAAAATATACATGTGTAGATTGAGTTAGCCAGCAAACCTGGCAGTCTCAGCTCCCTGGCATTTGCCCTCTGCAGGAGGGAGACTTTGTGCTCAGCATGAGGAAGTTGAGAAGTTAAAGTGGTTTAAAGCTTTACCGTAAAAAGGGCTGTTTTAAATCCTGCAGAAAAGCAAGTTATCAGGAAGTTGCTCTTAATTTCAGAGGAAGTCCAGCTCTCTCCCAGCAGTTGAGACCTGCCTGTTTCGTACACCTCAGCTTCCGTAGCACAAATGCACTGTTCCAAGGCTTCCTGCTTCTCTTGGAGGACCCAGAATTGCGTGGCCTCTTGCAGAGCCTGGTTCTTGTTTACTTTCAAAGCAGTGAGAAAAATCCACCCCACTTGTCCCACTGTTTCCTGGACAAAGCTGTCTTTTAAGTGGGAACTCAGTGTTTGCAAAGCCCTCTCTATACTCACAGATGACCCATCCAGCCAATCCCAAGTCTCCACAGGAGGCCACCTCAGTAGACCCATGGCCAACTGAGTGCCACATGCTCTTGGTACCCTAAGGTTACCCATTATCCACTGGAGTTAATACGTCTCTCACCTCTGCTGAAATCCTGCTGGCTGTGCCAATTATCAAGATGAGGGTAAGGCTCAGGCCCGGGAACCAACATTTGAGGGTACAGCAGTTGAAAAAAGATGTGAAGTGTTTTAGGACTATTGGCTATCCTTTATTTGGAGGCAGCCATAGCCATTAGCCAGATCCATGAGCCATTTTCATAGGCCCTTGCTAATGTACAGTTCAAACAAGAAGAGCACTCTCAATAGGTTACATAAGGGAAGGGCACATGCTCACAGTTAACATTTATGACATTGAGTATATATGCTGAATAAGATGTTTCTGGCCTTTACTAGTCATAACATAGTTTCCAGCCCTGGATGCAAACTAAAAACACAACATAAACTGTAAGATAGCATGCCAGAAGTCTCAGCATATAGCCATTTGGGGGCTACCCCAAGAAGCCTAAACAATTGGAGCTGAGATTTACTGTGTTGGTACTATTGGTGGCAAGGTGAATGCAGCACACTGTCACTAAAATAAAAATGTGCAAATTATTCTCTTGTATGACCCTTGGTTCACAAACTCACATATGTACTACTTGCCTATATGAGAGCAAAGGGGAAATTTTCCTTGAGGTTACTTTTTATTAAGTAGAATTAGAGATGCTTAAATTAAGCTAAGATTAACAAATATCCAATTTGTATAAGTCTACATCAAATAACATTAATAATTGATGCAGTGACTGGCTCTGTGTTAGCTTCAAACTTTAGCAAATAGTTACCTTCTTAAGAGTTCAGTAATACTGAGGGGACATGGAAGATGGTAAAGTAGAGGAAGCTATATTCCAAGCTGCATTATGATGTGCCTTGGTACTAAGAAACCTGAGATCAAAAACACTGCCAAAACTTTACTGACCCAGAGGCTGCACTACATGCTGGTGTTTGAAATGTGTGCTCTGTTTCCCTACTGGCCACCAAAGCTGAGGCAGGAGTCATCTTGGAGTGAGAGTTCTGTCATGGTGTCTTTGGGACCTAGGAGATCAGAGAACAACAATAGAAGAAACACACACACATAGCTGCAGTATCCCAGCAGGTGCCTATCAAGGGACCTAGGGTGAGTTTGAAAGAATGTGAGAGGAAAGTATGAAGAAGACTGTACCCAGGGGGATTCCAGTTGAATGGGCAAAAAAGAACCTGACTCATTTCTTTACTGTGTCTTGTGGTTCATGTGACAAACTGAAGCAACCCTGAAATCTGAGTAGGTAGGGTGAATAGATTCAGGGACTAATCCTGGGAAGACTGTGCTTCTGGGCATCAGTGAGCAGAGAATTGATTCCTCATGCCCCACAGTTGGATTTCCTGGCAGGCACCTGAGAACCAGACCTGCAGATGAGATGTGATACTGTCTAGCCCTTGGCTTGAGTCAATCTAGTCTCTAAAACCCCTCTCAACTAAGCCCCTGAGGCCTGATTGGACCTCAGCACCACCTGCTGGAACTCCCTTCACAGAAAGTTGCAAAAACAGTATTCTGGCAGTGCATCTGGTAAAAGGACTAGTGATCTGGTAAAAGGACAAAAACCAAATGGACAGTATGTCTTAATCCATTCCACCTCATACTGGACAGAAAGGAAGCTGAGTCTTAAATCAAAGAGCTTCCTTCCATATTAGGCTGCTTCAACTGGTTACTCAGAGAGCAACAAAAAATAGGAAGGAATTAAACTTTCCCTATTCCTTGCTCTCTATAGTACATAACTCAAGGAGAATTGAAAAGAAAAATTATTCAACATAGACAACAACCGCTCATTCTGATCAAATATTTTGACCATCTCAGTGAAGAAAGTTCTTTCAGTTTTACTAAGATTTGGATGTTTAAACTTTTTAAATTCTTTTTTATTTCTTCTTTCTGTGTGTGTCTGTGCATGCATGTGCTTGTGTGTGGGTGTGTATGTGCATGTGTCTGTTTTAGCATGTGAATTCTGGCTGCACTGATCGGTTCAAGAACAGATACACATACACTTGCATTTTTCTCTCATATTTATGTAATTATTTTTCCCAGCATTGTTTTATGAGTGTTCAGGGGTTTTGAATTTGGCTTGATTTTATATTATACTAATGTTTCTCTTTCTCTCTTATCTTCTCTTGCTAACAGTCAAGTTGTAATGTTCTCTTTCCCTTTCTCCCAATACCTTGATTATTCAAATATTTCCTTCCTTTTGTATAAACATCACCTGTTACATCTCTTTGCATTCTCTGTTCACTTTCTGAAATTGTAAAATTTTTTTTTTTTTTGTACTGAGGATTGAACCCAGGGCTGTTTTACCACTGAGCCAAATTCCTAGCCCTTTTTTTAACTTTTGAATTTTTTGTTTTAATTTTGCTAGAGGGTCTCACTAGGTTGCTAATGTCCTCATACTTTGTTAAGGTTGGCTTCAGAATTACAATTATCCTGTCTAAGCCTTCCAAATCGCTGGGATTACAGGTGTGCACCACCAAGCCCCAATGAAATTGTAAAGTCTTTTCTAATTTTCTAACACATTTTCTTGTTTCCTAATTAACTGTATTTTACCATCACTCTGAACTAATTGGTTTATATGCTTCCTATTCCCACCATTAACGATAATACAATCATTACTGCTTTGGATAAAACAGTTAAGACCTGCTATTTGCTTTAAAGCTAGAGCTAGTTCATAGTAATGGTTTTCACTGTTGACAGTTGCTAAATCCACCATTCCTCTTTGTTGGTGGCAATTAATGTTGAAGATGTCATAGTAGTATCTGAGTGTTTAGATAAACAATGTTTATTGTTTGTTTTTGCACCAGTGATTACTATTAATTTCCCCCCTATTCTGTGAAATGCTGGGAATCTACCAGAATACTAAAAATTCATGGGTTAAACCAGGTGTGGTGGTGCGTGCCTGTAATCCCAGCAATTTGGAAGGCTGAGACAGGAGAATTGCAAGTTCAAAACCAGTCTCAGCAATGGTGAGGCACTAAGTAATTCAGTGGGACCCTGTCTACATAAAACACAAAATAGGGATGGAGATGTGGCTCAATGGTCGAGTACTCCTAAGTTCAATCCCCAGTACCCCAAAATTAATTAATTAATTAATTAAAAATAACTAAATAAAAATTCACAGGTTAAAGACTTTGCTGCCTAACATATATTCCTTGACATTACTCCAATTCAAAAAAGTGAGCAGACAAAAGCCCAAAGCCGTCAACAAAAATTCAAGGAAAAGGGCTGTGGCTGTGGCTCAGTGGTAGAGTGCTTGCCTCACATACTTGAGTCACTGGGTTTGATCCTCAGCACCACATAAAAATAAATAAAGATATTGTGTCCATCTACAACTAAAAAAAAAAAAATTCAAGGAAGAACGAACAGAGAAGGAATTCAGGTCCTACCCCTTGGTATCTACCCATGAATCAAAAACAGAGAGAAGTCCCCAAGCAAATAATTTAATTATGTGCAAAGGACATGTGCAAAAAAAAACAGGTAGAAGAATCCATCTCAATTGATTCACAAGACCAAGACTTCTGAAAACATGAGAAAACTGGCAAACAAATCTCCCCCCAACAAATCCACAATCCACAATAAAATGGATTCCACTGTTAGTGATGTGGCTGAAAACCTGGGAAGGATTATAAAAAACTGAATATCAAAATGTTCAATGAACTAAAATTTCTAAGGAAGAAATTAAGGGAGCAATGACAGGAGATGAAAGACCACTTTAATGAAGAAGTAGAACTAGTGGAAAGAAACCAAGTGAAAAGAAACCAAGAACCAAGAACTTTTATTTATTAGAAATAAAAGTCACAATCAAATTAAAAACTCACTTGAAGGTATCACTAACATATTAGATTAAGTAAAGAATAAAATTCAGCCCTTGAAGACAGAACTTTAGTCAGTGAAGACAGGCTATATGACCTTGAGTACATAGAAGGCAATAAAGGGGAAAAATTATAGAACATGACCAGAACATACAAAAAATATGGGACAAGTTTAAAATACCAAACCTGAGAATTATTGGAATAGAAGAGAAAAAGGATATACAAATTAAATGCATAATTAATATTTTCAATAGATACAGAAAACTTCTCCCATGTGAGAAATGAGATAGATATCCACATGTCGGAGGTTTGCAGGACTTCAAGTAGACCCAGTCAGATCAGGAGCCTACCAAGATATACTCAAAATGCCTATACAGAACATAAAAAAATAATATTAAAAGGCACAAGAGAGAAACATCAGGTCACATTTGGAGGCAAACAAATAAAGCTCACTTCTATATTCTCAGTGCAGATCCTAGAATTAAGGAAGACTTTGACCTAAAAGTAAACATCTGTCATCCAAGGTTACTATACCCAGCAAAACTCAGTTTTAGATTTCAGGGGGAAATAAAAACTTTCAACAAGGATAAGCTAAAACATTCATGAGAACCAAGCCAGCATGACAAAAACTACTCCAAGATAAGCTACACAAAGAGGAACTAAAAAACAATTGGCAAGCCCACAAACAGAGGAAGTTCAATGAAAATAATCCATTAAATGACAAGATGGGATAAAATATAGCAAAAAACTAAAATGCCAGGAAGCCACCAGCACATACGCATACTAATATTAAATGTCAGTTATCTCAAATCCCCAATTAAAAGACACAGATTAGCAGAATGGATCAAAAAATAAGATCAAACTGTATGATATTTACAAGAGATTCATATCATAGGAGAAGACATCCACATGCTGAAAGCAAAAGATGGCAAAAAATAATTTCAGGAACATGGTCCAAAAAAAAAAAAAAGGGGGGGGGCAGGAGTAGCTGTTTTCATAAATGGCAAAGCATATTTAAAGCAAAATTAATCAGAAGAGGAAAAAGGCCATTACATCCTACTAAAGGTAATAGTCAAATAAGAAACTATGACCATAGTAAATATTTACACCCCAAATGGCAATGCAGCCAATTACATGGAAAGAATATTTCATGACATTAAATCCACATACATCTCAACACAATAACACTGGGGGATTTCAATACACCCTTATCACTAGTAGACAGGTCATCAAAACCTAAAATCAAAAAATATATCACCAATCTAAACAACACTATAAATAAAATAAACCTAATGGACATCTACAAAATTGTCCATTCCCAAACAGATTAATTTACCTTCTCAGCTATGCATGTAACTTTTCAAAATAGACCATATTCTAGGATACAAGAGAAATCTTAGCAAATACCAGAAAACTGATATAATTCCATGTATCCTACCAGATCATAATAAAATGAAGCTATAAATCAGCAGCAAAAAAAAAAAGTAAAACACTTAAACACATGGAGATTGAACAATATTGTCTTAAATAAAGAATGGGTCAAAAATGAGAATGAAAATCAAGAAATTCTGAGAAATGAATGAGAATAAAGACAACATATCAAAGTCTCTGGGATAGTATGAAATCAGTTCTAAGAGGAAAATTTTTAGCACTGAGAGTCAAATAAAAAAAGAAAACAGTAGTGAGATCCCAAATAGATAAGCTTATGTACCAACTCAAGACCTTGGACAAAGAACAAACTAACCCCAAACCAGTAGAAAATGAAAAATAATTAAGATTAGAGCTAAAATCAATGAAATTGAAAATAAGAAAACAATACATAGGCTTATTGCAAAAAAGTTTGTTTTTTGAAAAGATAAATACAATGGACAAACCCTTAGCAAAACTAACAAAAAGAGTAAGAAAAAGAAAATCAACATCATCAAAGATGAAAAGGAGAGATCACTGCAGACCCTTCTGAAATCTACAGAATTATCAGAACCCACTTTAAAAAAATTATACTCCAATAAACTGGAAAGTCTATAAGACACTGACAAATTTCTAGACACATATGACCCGCCCAAATTGTATCAGGATGATAGAGAATACATAAACAGACCAATATCCAGTAATAAAATTGGAAGAGCAAGGGGATGGGTTTGTGGTTCAGTGGTAGAGCACTTGCCTAGCATATGTGAGGTACTGGGTTCGATTCTCAGCACCATATATAAATAAATTAATTAAATAAAGGTCCATCGACAACTAAAAAATTATTTAAAAAGAAATTGAAAGAGCAATTAAATGCCTTCTAAAAAAGAAAAGCCCAGGACATGAAGGATTCTCAGCTGAGTTGTACCAGTCTTCTATAGAAAAACTAGTATCAGTCTTTCTCAAATTGTTCCACAAATGTGAAAGAAGGGGAATGCTCTCAGATACTTTTTATAAAGCTCGTATAACCCTGGTACCAAAACCAGACAAAGATACATCAAGGAAAGAAAACTTCAAATATTCCTGATAAACATAGATGCAAAAATCCTTAATATTAGCCAACTGCATTCAAAAGCACATCAAAAAGCTAAAGCACCATGATCAAGTGTGTTTCATTCCAGAAATGTGAGGTTGGTTCAATATATACAAATAAATAAATGTAATTTAACACGTAAACAGAATTAAGAATGAGAATCACATGATCACCTCAACAGTTGAAGAAAAGTTCTTTGATAAAATCCAACACCCATAGATATTTCAAACACTGGAGAAACAAGGAGTTGAAGGAACTTACCTCAACATTGTAAAGACCATTATGACACCCCTAAATCCAACATCATGCTGAGGGAGAAAAACTAAAAGCATGTCCTCTAAAATCAGGAACAAAACAAAGCTATCTATTTTCACCACTCCTATTTCATATAGTTCACAAAACACTAGTCTGAGTGATCAGGCAAGAGAAGGAAATCAATGGGATACAAATAGAGAAAAAGTATTTGTTTGCTGATGACATAATCTTACATAAAATACCCAAAATACATTTACCAGAAGACTTCTATAGCTTATAAATAAGTTCAGCAAAATAGCAGTATAGCAGATCAATATCCATAAATCAAACAATGAGTCATCCAAGGAAGTAAATAGGAAACATATCCCATTTGCAGTAACTTCAATAAAAAATACTTGGGAATTAATCTAACCAAGGAGGTAAAAGAGATCTATAATGAAAATTATAGAACACTGAAGAAAGAATTTGAAGACCTTAGAAAATGGAAAGACATCTCATGTTCTTGTACAAGCAGAAAGAATATTGTCAAATGGCCATTTGCCAAAAGCAAAATACAGATTCAATGCAATCCTCATTAAAGCACCAGTCACACACATCACAAAATTAGAAAAAATAATTCTTAACTTCATTTGGAAAAATAAGAGACCCAAAATACCCAAAGCAATACGAAGGAAGAAACCAGTGGGCATCACAATATCTAATCTGAAATTATGCTACAGAGCTGTGGTTAAAAACAAAACAAAACAAAAAAACCCAGCATGATATTGGCATCAAAATATACATGGAGACCAATGTAACAGATTATAAGATACAGTTAAATCCACATACCTACAGCCATCATTTGACAAAGATGCCAAAAATATATATTGAAGAATAAACAGCCTTTTAAACAAATCATGCTTGGAAAATTAGATAGCTGTATGTACAAAAATAAAACTAGACTCTCATCTCTCACTTTGCATAAAACCCAAATTAAAATGAATCAATGACTTAGAAATTAGATCATAAACCTTACAACTGCTAGAAGAAAACCTAGCTAGAGTCTACATTACATCATATATGTGCTGGCACTGACTTCCTTAACAAGATCCCCAAGGCACAAGAAATAAACCCAAGAATCAATAGTGGGATACCGTCAGACTCAAGAACTCCTGCTCAGCAAAGGAAATTATTAAAAGCATTAAGAGAGAGTCCACAGAATGGAAAAAATATCTTAGTCAGCTACTCCTTCAATAGGAAATTGGTATTTAGAATATAAAAAACACTCAAAAAACCTAACACCAAAAATCAAATAGCGGGGCTGGGGTTATGGCGCAGTGGTAGCGTGCTCGCCTAGCACGCGGGAGGCACTGGATTAGATCCTCAGCACCACATAAAAATAAAATAAAGATATCCTGTTCACCTACAACTAAAAAATAAATATTAAAAAAAAAAATCAAATAGCCCAATCAATGGAGAGAAGAAGATAGAAAGTTCTTAAAAGAAGAAACATAACCAGGCAGGTAGCACATGCCTATAATCCCAGTGGCTCAGAAGGCTGGGGGTGTGGGGGATGGGGGGCCCACAGGGGGGAGATGAAGAGTTCAAAGCCAGTCTTAGCAACTTAAGGAGGCCCTTAGCAATTCAGGGAGACCTGTCTCTAATAAAATATAAACAAAGAGCTGTAGATGTGGCTCAGTGGTTAAGCACCCCTGGGTTGAATCCCAGTACTACAAAAAAGAAAAAGAAAAGGAGTAAGAGGAAACACAAAAGGCCAAAAAATATAAGAAAAATGTTCATCATCTCTAGCAATCAGGGGAATTCAAGTCAAAACTACACTAAGATTTTATCTTACTCCATTTAGAATGGAAATTTTATAGAACACAAACAATAATAAATGCTGGCTAGGTTGTTGGGGAATTGGTGCACTTGTACATTTTTGGGACTACAGATTAGTATAATCACTCTGGAAAGCATTATGGAGAATCCTGAAAAAACTAGAATGAAACCACCACATGACCCAGCTATCTCAATTCTTGGTATTTTTTCCAAAAGTTTTTAAATCAGAGTATTATAGTGATACAGCCACCATAATGTTTATTGCAGTACAATTTACAATAGTTAAATTATAGAATCAACCCAGGTGCCTAGCAATAGATGAATTGATTAAGATACTGTGTTATACACACACACACACACACACACACACAATGGAGTTCTTCTCAGCCATAAAAAATAAAATTATGGCATTTGCTCTTAAAGAATGGAAATGGAGAATATCATGCTAAGTGAAATAAGCCAAACTCAGAAAATTAAAAGGTCAGATGTTTTCTCTCATATGTGAACTCAAAAGTGAAATAAAATAAAGTGGAGGGAAGGATAGGATAACAAAAAGACAAAGGGAAGATGAGTAATGTAGAAGGAGATCAAGAGACGGTACGGAGGGATGAAAAAAGAGAGGCAACACAGAATGAATTCTTAAAAAATGATATGTGCATATATAAATACGCCACAGGGAAATTTACCTTTATACATAGGTAAAAAGAAATAATAAAATACATATAAATAGATGAGCAGGAGAAGTCTAGGGCTGGGGATTTAGCTCAGTTGGTAAAGTGCTTGCCTCCTAAGCACAAGGCCACACACACAGAAAAAGGAAGTCTAGTCGAGCAGAGTAGGAATGTGGAAGGGGGAAGGAGGAACAGGAAGGAGAAGGGAGAGGAATAAGGAAGCAATCACGAACTGAAATTGAATTCCAGGTGTGTATGTGTTAGTTGGCATGAAGCCAACTACTATATATAACTATAAAGCTCTAATAAAAAATTGTCTCCTAAAATATTTTTTTCAATTTTTTCTATAATCCAGAAAAATAAATACAAAGAATTCCCCACTTGCATGTATTATAAATAAACTCTTGACATCACAAAAAACCTTAAAATAAATTAGAAAAAATTGACTCATAGTATGCAAGGGCTCTTTCGAAATATTATAAGCTAATATCTTAGAAGAAACCTTAAAAGCCAGATAGGAAATTTATTCTAAGTATTAAAATAAATAATATGTTCAAACAAGAATACTATATACAGAAAAGCATTTTTTTGTTGTTGTTGTTACTGGAGATTGAACTCAGGGACACTCGACCACTGAGCCACATCCCCAGGCCTATTTTGTGTTTTATGTAGAGACAGGATCTCACTGAGTTGCTTAGTGCCTCACCATTGCTGAGGCTGGCTTTGAACTCACGATTCTCCTGTCTCAGCCTCCCTAAGTGCTGGGATTACAAGCTTGCGCCACTGTGCCCAGCTGAAAAGCTATTCTTCAAGAATGATGAAAAAATAAGACATTACTGGATATATAAAATATGAGTTCATCACTTCTAGAGCTTTCTTACAAGAAACACTAAAATGAATCCTTTGAATGGAAATAAAATGATTATAGATGCCAAGTCATGCAAAATAGTAAATCTATGAGTTAAAATTAAATATATAAACTAATATAGAAGCTTTGAGTATTGTAATTTTGGTGAGTAAATCAATTTAATTATAGAACATAGTTTAAATGCATATGCACTAAATTTGTAAATTTATATTAATGGATATACAACATAAAAAGATAAAACTTGATTACATCAAGTTGGAGGACAACTATAAAAGATTATAGTTCTCATGTGTGATTACCATGAAGGTGGTATTAGTTAAAAATGGACTGTATAATTTGATGATGACTCATATAGTCTTCACCATAATCACAACAAAAAAAATTGCCTCTGGAAGATAAATAAAATGATATGTGAAAGCAATCAATCAATGTTGTGATCAATTAAAGCAATGTGACACAAATTAAGGCGATCAGAAAAGCAGAGGGGCAGAGTAAGAGTAAGACATTCAGGAAACAACTGAGTATAACATGAGTCCTCCCCATCAGTAACTCTAAACACACAGGAGTTCAGCTTCCCAGTCAAAAGACAGATTGGTCATTACTGTTAACTAAATTAAAAAATCTAATCATTTTTTATAAGAGATTAATTATAGATTTGAGGACACACTGAGACTGAAGTTCAAACATTGAAAGATACTCCATGGAAATTATAATCATAAGGAAACAAGTGACTATGCTGAGAAAAAAACAGACTTTCAGTCATAAATCCTCATGAGAGAAATACACTGTGTGCTGAAAAGGGGCAATTTACTAAGAAGATAAAGCCACTATAAATATTTAAAATTCCAAATTATACTTCCCAATATATGAAGAAAACATTGTCAGAAAAAAAGGAAACATATATGAACTCAACACATTTCCTCTCAGTATAGGTAGAACAGACTGAAGATTAATAAGAAAACATAAGGTGCAAACTCCACATTGGACCAACTAGATATGACAAATACAGAACACTCCAAGCAACAGCAGAATGACATAGACACTTAATTGCACATGCAAAAATCAAGTTTTTATTTTACTTTCAGTTAATTGTTTTATGATGCTCTTTATATAAGGCAGGGTTTCACCTGAATTGAATACAGAATTTTTATAATTGGGTTTCAGTTATTTGAACATAGCATGCCTAAATTTGGATTGTTGTTTTAGCATTTATCTTGCTGTTGTTCTTTGACCTTTATGCATCTGAGTTTTGGTGTAGCATTAATTTGTGGAATTTCTGTCACTACAACTTCAAATGCTTATTTTTTCTTTCTGTCTTATCATATTCTCAATGAAAGTACTTTTGCAGTAACCACATGGGACTGGGATATTCTTGTATGTTTTTCTAGTCTTTTCCCCTTTATTTTCATATTGAGCATTTTCTATAGATAAATTTTCAAGAGGAGACATTCTTTTCTCAGCTGTGATCCAACAACTAATGAGCCAATCAAAGGCATTATTTCTAACTTTTAATTTCTCATTTTCTACATTATTTTTCTAGATTTCCATTGGTCATTTACATTTTGTATACTTATTTCATATTAAAAATAATAACAAGTTCCACATGGAATTTTAACAATTCTGTCATATCTGATTTAATTATAATGTTTGCTCTGTATCTTCAAACTGTGGGTTTTGCTTTTTACTATGTCTTTTATTTATGTTGGAAAGTGGACATATTAGATGGTCTAAGAGGAGTTATAGAACATAGGTCTTTCATAGTACAAGGAAAGGGAACTGTGGAAAGGAAAAGTATTTACCAGTCCTATGAATCAGTCTGTTATGTAGTAGCTAGTAATGAGGAATAAAATTCATGGCAAGGTCACAATGTTTTTTAAATTGCTTTAAGGTCTTCTTAAAACTACTCTCAAAGTGGATGAGAAAGGAAACGTGGCAGTTAATTTGTAGAAAATAAACAAGCCAGAGGAACAAATTGGAAAATACATCAAAAGTCAAGGATTAATGGGACTAACTCTTGACAGGGTCCATTGTGGTTGGTGTAAAGCTGGGAATTATGGCTATAAGTGTCTCCACTTGTCTGGGAAGGAACATTCCCTTAATAGCACAGGTGCACTAGAATAACTTCTGAACAACTACTGACCCCAGTGCTCACACTAACATGGGATTGACTTGTGGATGAGTAGTATGGCCACCATGACATTTATAGAGAGGACCAACTGAGGTCAAAAACTCCTCCACCCATGAAGGAGGATCTGAACACCTGATTGAAGAAGGTTGTTGAGGGAGGACCCCAGTTCTCCTGGTAAACATCAAAAGTAATACATTTGGAGATAAAATTGACATCTTTGTCATTCTCTCCTTGGAGACAACCCACTCTATCTCAGGAGTGCTGTCTGCTTGAGTCTCACTTTGCTTTTACTTTATTTTCACATCACTTTTACTTACAATAAAGTTCTTATACATAACTTTCTTTTTTTAAGATTTTATTTTTTAGTTGTAGGTGGACACAATAGCTTTATTTTATTTTTATGTGGTGCTGAGGATCGAACCCAGTGTCTCCTGCGTGCTAGGCGAGCACGCTACCACTGCGCCATAACCTCAGCTCCCTCTCATGCATAACTTTTAATGTCTGACTTTAATTTTTTTGTTGTTGTGGAAACATAAGAACAAAATTTGGAGTTTCTATTCCTTGCTTTCCTGTGACAATTACAAGTGCTTAAGTGAGCTTATGCTGATGGACTTTGGCCTTCTCCAGTACTTCTCAGAATATATATTGCCTCCAAATATTTCTGATATTTTTTAGTCATTTCTATGATCTAAATATTCATCTACCCCAAAATATATGTTGAAAATAAATTCCTGTTTTGTTTGTCTTAAGAACCAGAGGCTCTTGAGAGGCTGAAAAAGCAGGATCACAAGTTCAAAGTTACCCTCAGCAACTTAACAAGGCTTGTTTGCCCCTACCACCTTGAGAGACACAGCTGAAAGGAAGCACCTCTTAAAGAGCCTCATCAAACACACACCTGCTCTTGTTTTGATCTTAGATCTTTCACCCTCAAGAACTGTGAGCAATGTGACTCTGTTTCCTAGTGTGTCAACAGAACTTCTCTGGGAGGACTGATTGCTGAAAGGATAGGTACATGCTCAATTTAACTAAGTACTGCCAAATTGCTTCTAAAGGGGGTGATTATAGCAACATAAACTTCTAATATTATTCCTCCATAATTTTATATTTTGGGGAGTATATAAAGATAACTCAATGTACTGTTCATCTGTACCAATGACTACACATTACTATTTATAACTGAATCCTGAAATCTGTATTCTTATCCTATAATATAACTCAGTGGCTATACTATCTCATTTGACTTCTTGCTAAATCCATGAATCCTTCTTATCTACTGCTGCATTTGACAATGTTCTTTACTTATTTCTTCTAAAACCACTCTCTCCTTAGTTTTTCACAACAATGATTAATAATCAGCACTTAACATGTTACTTGGCCCATTATGAAATTTCAACAAGAACTGGTTAAATGTACTTTAACATATATTTTCACTGAATTAATTCCCATAGATAAAAAAAAATCATAGATATTTTGAACACTATTTAACTCAGCATTGTTGAATGGCAAAAATAGGGAAAACAATGTAAACAACCTTTGGTTTTAAAAATAGTGTTTCAAATCATCATCTATTTCAATCCTTAGAAAGCAGCATAGTCATTCTAATTAGGGAAAAAGGTCATGGCAGCTGTATTTGTAAAATAAGTATAGCAAGTTGTATACTTATAAAAAATAAACAAGAGGCAGTAAATATCTAGCAAAAGGTCAGTAATCCTTGGTAAGTAGAATAGGGACTATAATGGTCACTATACTTTTTCTTGTTTATTTGGCACAATTACATAATATTATAAAATGAAGAGAGTTGAAAATGAAGAGAGTTGCATTAGTGAATGGATTTCCAGGGTTTTCTTTCCTTGTTTTTGGATGTGCTTTGCTTTGATCTATCTCTTTTATGTCATATGGAGACAACCCTTAGAGTGCCATCTTCATTTAACTTACTTGTTCTTTCAATATTAAAGATGATTACTGCAAAAAATCACTGGTTTTGTACATTGAGCCAGTTTACCTGAGCTTCAAATATAAATATCATAAGGCCTAACTAAAACTTCAACATAAATATTTTCAAGCCATAGCTCCACTTCCCTCAAACCTCTTTATGCATAAGTACATATTTTACAAGTTTCTGAAAACCCCTTGTAGTCTATGGACTTTCCATATTTAATTCTCACAGCAGTCCCATCAAGAAGTTTCTATTACTCCCATGCCTATGCTACAGATGGCAAAGCCGCGCAGAAAGAGGTTGAGGTGAGTACAGGTTAGAAGTAGGGCTTTAGGCATGCACTTTTCACTTCCCTCCCCATCGTGATGCCACGCCTACCTGCTCTTCATGGAGATGTTTTCTGTGTGTACTTACAAGAAATGACTTCCATCTGCCACCAAAATTAGGCCCGCTGTGTGATTCCACTTTACTTGTTGATATACCATCAGGTTTCCCACAGGTGATCTTGCTGTTTCATTTGGAAATAGCTCTTCCAGTGACTCATTCCTTCCTAGCAAGGTCCAATCAATCTCTACTTGATATGCAAGGGGATGCCTATTGCAATTAAATACTGTTGTGCTTCTGTTGGCTACTGTCTTCCCAGTTGAATCCAATTGGTTTCCTCTTAAATGGGACACGGATTCACCAAGGGTCTGGCAGAGGTGTCACCCAGAACTGTGGAGTTCGGGAAATTTTCTGAAAACTAAATATATACATGAATGTGTATATGGAGATATTCTTAAGATCTCACCAAGTAATACATTGCTATTTAGACAGAAGACAAGATCCAAGTTTGAGGAACATATGTGCAATCAGGTATTACCTGATGACCTGGTGCCCAGGTGGCATGAAGTGCCCTCTGTGTTTCCCCAGTCTGAAGACAGAGCTTTGGCCATGTTCATTTCATAGCTTTCACTTGGAGTAAGAACATACCCGCCCACTTCGAATACTAGTTCTCCTCAATGACATCAATTCTTCCTCCAAGGATATCCCCAAAATGGTCACAGTCTGCCAATAAATAGACCTATTGTACCACATGATGCATTTTTCACAGAAATCTCTAGATTCACATATTTTCATTAGGGAAAGCACTTCTTATATCCCCTTATTCCCCAGTTGGGTCAAATCAATCTCATAGTCTGGCCAATACATGATTTTTCCAATTTGACTAGGTTTGGCCAGAAGTAAATTTCATGAGGTAAAACTTTCTAGATCTGGGCAACTTTGCCTGCCACTCAGCCATTCCTCACATTTTCCATTCCAAATTCTTTTCTGCCTAGTTCCACCTTTCTCAAGCATTCACAGAGAACTCTTTACAAATTACCTATTACAGAAAAGTCATGCCTGGTAGAATTTGCGTATACCCCATATGCTAGGCTGCCCCCTCATCAAACTCATTAAGATATCAAGAATGGTTTCTGCATATAAAGAGAAAGCCTACAGAGTGGGAGAAAATCTTTGACACCTACACCTCAGATAGAGTATTCATCTCCAGGATATATAAATAACTAAAAAAACTTAACACCAAAGCAAAAAATAAAACAATAAATAAATAGGCAAAGGAATTGAACAGACACTTCACAGAAGAAATATAATCCATCAACAAATATATGAAAAAATGTTCAAAATCTCTAGCAATTAGAGAAATGCAAATTAAAACTACATTGAGATTTTATTTCACTCCAGTCAGAATGACAATTATCAGGAATACAAGTTAACAATAAAGGTTGGCAAGGGTGTGGGGAGAAAGGTACACTCAAACATGGCTGGTGGGACTGCAAATTGGTTCAACCAATCTGGAAAGCAGTATGGGGATTCCTTAGAAACCTTGGAATGCAACCTTCATTTGACCCAGTTATCTCGCTCCTCCACATATATCCAAAGGACTTAAAATCAGCACACTATAGTGACATGGCCACATGAATGTTTACCACAGCTCAATTCACAATAGCTAAGCTACGGAACCAACCTAGGTGCCCTTGAACAAATGAATGGATAAAGAAAATGTACATGTACTTGATAGAATATTACTCAGTCATAAATAAGAATAAAATTATGGCATTTGCTGGTAAATGGATGGAACTAGGGGGTATCATGCTAAGTAAAATAATCCAAACCCAAAAACAAAAGCCTGAATGTTTTTTCTGATATGTGGATGCTGACTCACAGTAGGCAGAGAAGAGGGAGGAGTGGAGGTTCACTGGATTGGATAGGGGAAGTGGGGGGGGATGGGAATGGGAAGGACAGAATAAATCAGACATAAATTTTCTATATTCATATATGAATACATAACCAGTGTAACTTCACCTCATGTACAACCACAAATATGGGAAGTTATACTCCAAGTATGTGTGATACATCAAAATGCATTCCACTGTCATGTATAACTGAAAAGTACAAATAAAAGAATACCACTTACAGGCCCATGAATGGACAGCCATTAGAAATTCATAATGTAGGTGGGTATTTTTCCCCAAAACAATGTTAGGATACAACCTCCTGGAAACCCATTGGTGTCAAAAATTGTTTTTGTGGCACTCTGGACAAAATTGGCTAGCAGGGTCAGACAAATACATGGGCCAGGGATTCCAGGGATTCCAGAATCTGTCAGGTAGTTAATGACAACTGCCCAGCTTTATTTTATCAACACAAGACTCTTATAAGGAACTGAGGAGACATATTCTGGGCTTTTATTGAGAGATACATTAATGACTATTCACATCAATGTCTCCCCCCCACCAGAAGCTTTGGGGGTCTTGTGTGTGTCCCATTATACAAGCATCCTTGGATGTGTTTATTGCATTAGTTACTCTTTTTTAATCAACCAAAGAAGTTTTATGTTTTACTAATTAAGAAATACTTTGGGGATGGGGTTGTGGCTCTGTGGTAGAGTGCTTGCCTAGCATGTGTGAGGCACTGGGTTCAATTCTCAGCACCACATATAAATAAATAAAATTTATAAAGATTCATCAACAACTAAAAAAAATTTAAACAAAATAAATACTTTGGTGATAAAAATATTTTCTATCCAGAATTTCTGTGAGTTTTACAATAGGATATAGAGTAACCAGTGAAACTCATCTCTTGCACTATAGCACTACAGGAAGAAAATTTTTCCTCAGTTCATTCCAGGAAGTTAGTCAAACAGACTAAAAATATATAAGAAATATCTTTAATATTGTGTATTGGCAAATATTCAGAGAACTTTGTTCAGGTGAACACATAGAACCTGAAAATACACATGAGCTTGTATATCAAGATGTACTTAAGGCTGGGCTCAGTGGCATACACCTGTGATCCCAGCACTTTGGGAGGCTGAGACAGGAGAATCACGAGTTCAAAGCCAGCCTCAGCAATGGTGAGACCCGGTCTCTACATAAAACACAAAAAAGGGCTGGGGATGTGGCTCAGTAGTAGAGTACCCTTGAGTTCAATCCCCGGTACCAAAAAAAAAAAAAAGATGTACTTAAGATCTCACCAAGTTTGTGTCCCTTTAGTGTTAAAGTGAAGAGTCAAGTTTGAGTACCAAAGGCATACCATAATACCTCATGACCTATTGCCCAAATGACATAAAGTACATTTTGTCCCCAGCCTGAAGGATGGACATGAGACATGCACATTTCAACTACCTCCCCTGAAGAGAGGCCACACCCCCATGTTCAGAACATTAGTCCCTCTCCATCATGTAAATAATTTATTTCAGGACCTGTTATGGATGCCATCATGTTTGCATGTAAACTAGGCTCGCTTGGTGTCAACACTATATTTGGTGATATATTTTCCTCATGATTTCTCAGCTTCACATTGCTTTTACATTAAGGCAAGACACTTCAGATGGTCTTGCTTTTTTTGCTAAACTTGATCTATCTCATTCTGGCCAGGCAAGCTTTGTTCCAATTCACTTAGATTCTGATAAAAATGACCATTTTGAATGTGGAGACTTCCACCTTTTTTCTGCACTGCCTACAACTTAGGCATTCTTCACATTTTCAAATCTATCATTTGTCAAGGGCTCCTGCCTCCAGGAAGCACTTTGAGATGTCAAGATTTGTTTCTGTGACAGACTAGACAAACGTGGCCTGCAGGACCACAGAGCTTGTAAATAAATGGCTTCCAGAGCTTGTAAATAAATGGATTCTGTCCAAATTCATTTCTAAACAACAAAGACTCTGGAAGCCTTTGTGTAGAAATAAATTAGGATTATTTTGAGGGAAACATCAATGGCTCTAAGTGTTAAATTCTCTTTTTGCCTCGAGGTTCCAGGTGGGCTTGTTTCTGTCACATCACACAGGCTTTTAGGGAGATTATTCATTACATTCAGACACTCTGGCTTCTTTTTTATTCACCAAAGTTGTTTGCTTTGAAAATTAACAACTTCACTTATTATTAAAATAATTCTCTTCCAGAATTAATGTTTCCAAAACCAGACAGAATTAACAGGGTAAATTGATCTGTCTTTATGCAGCCCTCAGTAAAAACATTTAATTCCTTCAATACATTCAGAGAAGCAAGTCAGAGAAGCAAGATAACAGACATGTGTGGAACATGCATGACATCATGGATTGGCAAATATTAAGAGAACTGAGTTCAGGTTACCATATGGATTCTCAAAATATACTTGAATATGTAGAGATATTTATAGGAGCTTCCCCACTCTATGCAGAGACATTTAGCCCAGAGGCCAGTAACCAAGTTTGAAAATCCAAGACACACCAGGTATTATTTCATGACCTTATAACCAGGTGGTATGAGACGCATTGTGTGTCTTCAGCCTGAAGGCATGGATTCACACACACATTTCAGATCCCTTCCCTGGGGCAAGGCCAGTCCCATGTTCTCAGAAAAACTGTTTTGTCAATCATGTAAAATCTTTCTCCTCAAAACTGCCAGAAATGGCCTCAGGCTTCCATGGCAACTATGCTTACCATGTGCAAACACTCTACTGGGTGCTACATGTCCTCAAGATTCCCCAGCTTACCATTGCTCTTCAATTGGGGTGAAGCATTTCTTGTGGTTACTGCCCTCCCTGCTGGTCCAGTCTTGTTATTCTGGTCAGAGGAAGCTTATTTTAATTTACCATCATTTTGCCATAAGTGGTACCCATCAGAGTGGTGCCTACACACATTGCACTAACCTACCAGAAACTCAGTTTTTCTTTAACATTCCAAATCCATCCTCTTTGCTGCCCTGTCACAGGTTTACTCTCAGATTTTCACAGATATTCTCTAGAGACCTGTGAGCACACATGTAAAAGAAATTCATGACCATGTAAGGTCTGCCAACCCATACATTCACCTCAAGCACACTTGCCATTAGGTCCCAAATGGTATCTGTGACACACTGGAGAAATTTGGCCTGCAATGTCAGAAATACATAAGGTCACTCTTCCCAGAATCCATCAGGTAAACAGTAGCTGCCTGGAATTATTCCCCGGACACTCACAAAAGAAGGTCTGTGATGAAAGGTAAATATGTGGGGTTCTCTCCAACCTAGAGGCAACACGCTCCACATAGCCAAGGGATCTTTATTCATGGTGGGGTCTGTGCAGGTGGGTGCCCAGGAGAAGGAAGGAGGTGAGAAGGGGAGAGGAGACACAGGGCATGGAATTTATAGGGCCCCCTACAAATGAATGGTGGGCTATGGATTGTTCACTTCAAAACTGGTGCAACAGGTGGTTGCAGTGGGCTTGTTTGATGTAGTAACCTGAGAAGCCAGGCTTTTTTTTTGGTGGGAAACTGCTGGGAACTGCCGCAGGTTTAGAGGGGGGAGGGGCCAAAACGGTATGGGAGGGCTGTTTCTACCTTACATGTGAGGTCCCTCAAAACATACAGCATAAATGGGGTTAATTTAACCCTTGCTCTGCTGCCCAGCAGCAAGAATGTGTTTCCCCTCAATACATCAAAGGAAGTTAGTTTGATAGATAAGAGAAAAACAGGAGCATACTTAATATTTTTATATAGCAAATATTAAGAGGACTCAGGGCTGTGGATGGTGGTACATGCCAGTAATCCCAGTGGCTCAGGAGGCTAAGGCAGGAGGATTGTGAGTTCAAAGCTAGCTTCAGCAAAAGTGAGGCACTAAGCAACTCAGTGAAACCCTGTCTCTAAATAAATACAAAATAGGGCTGGGGATGTGTCTCGGTGGTCCAGTGCCCCTGAGTTCAATCCCTGGTACCAAAAAATAATGTAGGACTCAGTTCATTTTATTATGTAGAACCTGAAAATATACATGAACTTGTATATGAAATTAGTACTATAGCTCACTCTATGTAGAACCTTATAATCCTAAGGCCAAGAACCAAGGTTGAAGACCCAAGGCACATCAGGCCTTATGATTAGGTACTATGAAGGGCCCTGTCTGTGTTCCTAGCCTGAAGGTGGGGTTCTAGGCATGCGATTTCAAATATATCCCCTGGTACTAGAGCACAAATGCTTTCTTCAATAAAACTGTTATACTAAATCATGTAAATTCTTTCTCCTAAAACCTACCAGAGATAGTTTAAGGCTGCCATGGCCCTGTGGATTGTCTGATGTTCCAAATAAATTGGTGATACATTTCCCTGAAGATCCCCCAGCTTTGCATAGCAGTTCCATAAGGAAGAGATATTTCTAGTGCCTCTTGCATTTACAGATGGGTTCTGACAATCTCATTTTAGTTTGGCAAGGAGAGGCTTTTCTCATTCAAGTAACATCTGCAAAAGATGCCATCAAGAATGTGGACCCTTCCAACTCTGGGCCACTCTGACTGCATATCAGGTATACTTCATATTTCCAAATCCATCACTTTCTGCCCTGTTCCCAGTTTCTCTCCAAGGCATCCACAGTGATTACTTGGAGACCAACAAGCAAACAGATACAGGAAATACATGCTTTGAGAAAGTCTCCCACCCATCCTGAGTTCCCATCCTCAGAAAACCAATATGATATTAGAAATCATTTCTGTGACACATTGGACACACATAGCCTAAAGGCCAATATCCCATATTGCATAAGGGCCCTCAGACTCTATGAATTATGTAAAATCTTTTTAGATTAATTTCTTCAAAACAAGAAACCTGCTAGTGACTCGAGGAAATACTCTGGGATCTTCAGAGAAACAAACTGGATCTTTCTACCTTAGAAGCCTTGTTGATTCTGTGTCATGACATACAAGTTTCCAGGGGTTTTATTCATCATCTTCAGCTACTGTGGCTTTATTTTAATTCGCTAAAGGAGTTTTATGTTTTGATAATTAAGAAATGTTTTGGTGACTGAACTATTTCTTACTCAGATTTTCTGTGAGATTCCCCAAATACACAGAATTGCAAGAATGAAGTTATCTGTTGCTCTCTAGCCATGTAGCAAAAAACTTTCTTTTTTTCCCCCACACATTGGGGGACACTAAATGACAGAACACACATACTTAGGGAATACATCTAACATTTTAGATAACATTTTAGATGTTCAGAGGACTCACTTCAGGTCACCATATTGAACAAAAAAATAAATAACTTGTACATGTATATATCCATAAAAACTCACCTAGTCTGTGTAGAGCCACTTAGTGCTAAGGCCTAGAACCAAGTTCCAGTGTTGAAAACAGCCCAGAACCTTCCTTTGGGCCTGGTGCTCTGGTGACATGAGGTTCTCTGTGTGTGTCCCCAGCCTGAGGGCCATGCTTCTGGTGTGCACATGTAAATTCCTTAAACTTTGGTGGGCTTATGCTTACCTGTTCCAAAATGGAGTTATCTTCAGTCACACACATTCTCTTTCTCAGGACCTGCCAGTAATGTCCTCATAGTGCCTGATCAAATAGGCTTGCCTAAACCTGGTGATATATTATTCTCAGTATTGCCTAGTTTTTCACAGAACTTTCATACATGCAAGGGATCAGAAGTGTCCCCTGCCTTCCTAGTAGTTCCAATTAATGTACTCATTTTGACCAAGAAATTTTACTGCAGTTTACCTTGGTTAGTTCAGAAATTGCCCTTATGGGTGAGATCTTTCTAGCTCTCCACTGTTCTGTCTGAATCTCAGGTGGCTTTTTAGTTTCAAATGTATCTTCTTTTTG
>PVHX01025843.1:0-21677 GCA_004024805.1 Geosciurus inauris | reverse complement strand
CCCAAGCATGTACTCTTAATTTGCTTTAATTCAGTCTTCTGCAGTAGTTCTTTCCTTCCCCTTCTCCCTCGCTCTATTCCCCCTTTTCACTTTACTGTTTTTATCTCCTTGTAGAAATAGAATAGAAATATTGATTATCATGTCATATACCAATAAAAATATAACAATAAAAATACTGAGATAGGATATTAAAAATGATTTCAAGATACCCTTTAATTTGTCAAGACTGAAAAAAATCTAAGACTTATCTTGCTTCTAACATCAATTTGGCAGAGTCCATTTTTTTCTTTCTTTCTTTTCTTTTCTTTTTTGGTACCAGGGATTGAACCCAGAGGGACTTAACCACTGATCAACATCCCCAGCCCCCCCCCTTTTTTTGTTATTGAGAGACGGGGTCTAGCTGAGTTGCTTAGGGCCTTGCTAAGTTTCTGAGGCTGACTTTGAACTCATGATCCTCCTACTCAGGCTCCCCAGCTGTTGAGATTATAGGCCTGCACCACTGTGACTGGCCAGAGTCCACAATTTTTTGAGACACATTTTCAGCAGATGATGACTTTCTATTTATCAAATGTATGTTTTGTTAATGGTTATGTGTCTAAGACTGTATAAGCATGATTAATTCAACTCTTTACATTTTTCTCTTCGATTTTAATACTTGATTGCTTAAGTTGTAAAAAAACCTGCTGGTCTTTTTATTGTACGTGAGTGACATTTTAGGTTAATTTAGGGATAACTTATATTGATATTGTCTTATTCCTGAAATATGAGCTAATAACTTTAATGTCACAATACACATTATATTGATAGGACATAACTCATTTCAGCAGTTTATAAGACTAAATGAAACTTTCATTTATTTTGTTTTTCCAACATTTTATTTTAAAAAATATTAAGCCTATAGAATTAAGATAGTTCAATGCAGAGTATTCATTTGTTTTACTATTTTGTTTATATATGTATGTTATTATTGTCATTTGGTGAGTCATTTAAAACTAAGTTGCAGATGTCCTGACAATTCACCTCTAAAAACATCAGCAAGTATTAATATTTTCTAAGAAAAATTACCTTCTAGTATATAATCACAATTAACTTACATAATTCAGGAAGGTCAAAATTGGTACAATATTGATATCTAATATAATTCTACATTAAATTTTTCCATATGTTCCAATAATGCTCTTTATGGTATTTTCATCCTGATCCAGGATCATAAGTTGTATCTCGTTGTCATATTTTTAATATTTTTAATATTGTTTCTCAGGATTTCATTGTCTTTCATGACACTGCCACTTTTAAAATATATATTTGTAGACTATCACTCAAGTTAGATTTATTGATTGCTTCTTCATATATAAATTCAGGTTATGCAATTTTGAGATGTTATATCAAATTAAACTCCCAATTTTAATATTCAAAACACTTTGTAAGCTGCTCTCTTTTTCCCAACCCTGACTACATCTATCCAGCCTTCTATTTTTCTGATTCTTTTCTTAAGTTCTCTATTTTCTCTCATGTATTTTCTCATGCTCTTCACAGGGAATAGTATGATTTCTTTTTTCCATACATACCCCCATTTAATCAAGGTCAGTTTCATAATGCACCTCCTCTAACTGCACTTTTTTCTATTTCTTTCCTAAGTTTGCCTTTTCCTGTTTCATTCCTTTCATTTGCCTTTTCCTGTTTCATTCACACAGGCATTCCAGTTTTGACCTTGATCTCTACCTAAGTGGTGCCTCCCTCTCCAGTTTGGTTCTATGTCCTTCAAAGGCCGGGGTCATGCCTTTTGCTTCTCTTGTTTCCTTCATAATACCAAGCCCAGATCCTTGATAGATGAATTAATCTGTCATATAGTATTAATTGGTATGAACTTCTTTTGACTTCAAATGTAGCATTTCTAAGGAGTATAGTAGAGATAGATACTGTAAACATTGTCACATGTAAGCATTGATGCTTCTTTTTATATTTACTCTGAGAAAAGTTTGTAATCAAATATACTCTACTGTCATGTATATCTAAAAAGAACAAAAATAAAAGGAATATTTTAGGATGAAATAAGCAAGTCAAATATAGTCAACAATTTTGTAGATGCTTTTGATGAATCCTTTTATTTGGTAGTGATTATTCAAGTTTTTCATATATGCTTTATATTTAGATACATGTTTCATTCTGTTTCAGTTCTTTGATCATTTGCTGGCGGGCATAGAAGATATATCAGGACACTGGGGACAATATTACTGGAAAGACAAGTGAGAATTTGCCAAAAGTTACATCTGTATTTGCGTTGAAAAAAGAAACAAAATGAATCAGTTTCTCTTTATGTCTAGTTCTTTTGGATGTTGATATTTATTCATCTATATGTTATAAAAGTGGCAGCTAAAATAAAAAGGTGAGGTCTTTATCTTTTACTTAGCAAGAAAGGTACACAACTGACACCAAATACACACTCTAAAACTACACCATTTGTCATAAAATTCACTGGCCATCTCCTTTTCTTAGGAATATTAAGTACAGTTTCAAAGAAACTGCTAAATTTCCTTACACCCTCTTATGGTATTCTCTCTATCATTTACCATACTGCAGACATATTGTCATTCTATTTCTTCTGTCCAATGAATTCAGTATATTTATACCTTAAAGTCAGTGCATACTATTTCCTCTGCCTGGAATGCTCTACTATATGATACTTGTATATCCAGTGTTTTCTTGCCATTCAAGTCTTAATTTAAATTTTGCCTCCTTAGACACATCTTACCTCACCATTCAATTTTTCTCTATTGTATCAGTGTACTGTAATTCTTTGAATAATATATAAATCTCTGGTATTTTAAAATGTTTATTAAATAGTTTAAAAGTTTTAATAATATAATTAATATAAAATGCATAATTTTTTGTGTGGTTTTCTTCCACTAAAATACAAGTTATGTGAGATTGGAGACTTTGTCTATTTTGTTAAATTCTGTAACTATAGCACTTAGAAGAGATCCTTTCACTCAGTGGGCTACTAGTAAATATTGTTGAATGAACAAATGAGTGACAATGAATTATAAAGGGACATTATATGCTTGTAGTGAATCTATTCCTAGATTTTAACCCAAATATTTGAATTATGTTTAATCATGATCTCTTCCTAAGTGCTGCTGCTGTAGCAATACATATAAAATCCCCTGCTTCAATGTTAAATCTGGACTGGAACTTTGTAAAATATCAGATTTTGTTTCAGCAACAAACAAGTGATGAAAGTCCTGATGACTGATAATTTGTAGGCACATTTTTATGTTACTGTCTAAGATAGTTATAAAGTGAAGCTAAGGTAAGAGAACCAAGAGAAATTACTATACTGGTCTCCCCAAGTATAAAAACAATTTTATTGTGAACTCTATTAAAAATAATAGATTTCTTTGCCATAACTATAAATGCAAAGGATCTAACAAAATAGATCTTTTGCACTTATTGAATTTTAATGCTTATTTTTATCACAGGGAAGGATGCAAACAATGAATTCAGGAGTATTTACATTAATTGCTTTTCCTTTCCTGACAAGTTATATACCAAAACCCTTTATTTCTATAGTGCTGGAGATCACACCCAGGGACTCATGCATGCTGGACAAGGGATGTACAACTGAGATACACCTACAGCCTCAAATATTTTTAACTTATATGCAGTTGTATTTTATATTTAACTCACGATGGTTTTCTTCACTTCTATGAATAGCACAATAACAGAAACATTCTTGGGATAGGTGTTCAAAGAGAGAAATGATCTTTCCAGAATCACAAGTATATCCTCTTTCTGAGGTTTCTCTGCCTCCCTCTTATCTATAGTAGTGGTAGAAAAACAATGAAATTGTCAGATGTACCTTTCTCCATCCAGACTACTGTTTACATTTTTATCATTATTATTTTACATTTTCCACCTATCAATATTCTATATTTCACAAAGGTAATTTTTCCCTAGGGACAGATGATGCATGTCTTGGAGCATTTCTTGGAAGGAAAGAAAAAGAATAAAAGCAAAATTCACTTTGAAAACTGCAACTTTGAAAATTGCTTCATTATCTATTTTTTACTTTTCATTTCCTCCTTTTCTTGGGCAGAAATGATTATAATTATTAGACTCCATACATACTGTGAGATGAAAGTAAAATAAGCAAAATTTTTTCTATGAGAAGAGGAAAATTATTTTGTGATTTTCTACAAGGCATAAATACATGAACATGTATAACATAGAAGGTTACCAAATAAGCTGATGAAACCACTTGCAAAAGCAAAATTTGAAAATATGTATGTATAATTTACATATTTATGTGAAACAGTCCAGCTTGTATCATGTTAATATTTTTCTGCTTCTTGCCCATTAATGACTCGAGCTACTAGCTATTGCCACTTCAGAAGAACAGATTTTCATCTTGACCTCCAGAATCTTTATATCTTAGAAAAATTTGCAAGACATATACAAGATAAGCAGACAAAGAAATTGACTCTTATTCTCCACATTGAAGCTCAATTGTTAGCTCATTGAAAGGCTGAGAAGCATTTTCCTATTCCTGTTCCCCCTGAGAGGCAGCCATGCATTTGTGTTGCAGGACCTACCTGCCATATTCATACTTCAGAATATGGATTACGCAAAATTCTGAAGCCTTATGTGATATCTGAGAAGTAAAGTTCAGTCTTTGTTTGCAGTGGTTATATCATATTTATGCTTTTTTTTCTGATGCCACATTGGAGCATCTGTTGGACACTGCTTGTCAGAGGAAGCCAGAGAAGTGCCCTCTTGGAGGTCATTTATACAAACTGCCAGCCTGGCCACAGCGCTCAGTCCTGTAGTATCCAAGACTCAATTGGATCAATGGCTTACTACCTTTTAAAGAGCTGTGGTCATATCTTTTGTGCATGGAATCCATCCTTCATAAGCTCAGTCTAGGTGGATAAATCCTCCCTCAGTCTGTTCTCTTCTTTCCCAGCATCATTTTCATATCCCCATTTCCTTTCTTCTGGGGAAAATACTCCATCCATACTTATGCTTGACTTCCCCCCAACAAAGGCTATATGGCTGAACTTGAAGTTGATGCAAAATGGAAGAGAAGGAATCCTGATCAATTAGTCTAAAGACACAACATGCATGAGAATCTCTGAAAGTACCTTTATAATATATATGTATTATTCACTCAATTTTGTGTAGATCTTAGAAATTTTCAGAAAGAGATCTGGACAAATCTGCAGTTGATATATCTAGGACCACACTTAGAGAAATGGCAATTTTTTTAATAATAAAGTGTTTGAACTAATTACTCCACATTCTCCTTGAATATTCTGTATATAGTTTTTGTACAATGAGCTTCTTTTTTTTTTTTCTGTGAGGAGCTACAAAGCCTTTGATAATTTCATTGTTGCACAAATTTGGGTAATCTGTTTTCATTTTTCTTCCCCTTCTTTTCATGTTTTACACATAAATATCTACCTTTCCTAAAATAGCATCTTTTTCTAGTCCAAAATTTGAGTCCAATTATTTTTATCAATTAAAGTTGCTATCATTACATTCTACAGTATGTTTTATTTTTTTTTTGAGGTTTTATTTATTTATTTATTTATTTATTTAATTTTTCTCAAAAGTTGCATTTTAATACATGTTATCAAACATA
The DNA here is from genome assembly GCA_004024805.1 of Geosciurus inauris. Classification (NCBI taxonomy): domain Eukaryota; kingdom Metazoa; phylum Chordata; class Mammalia; order Rodentia; family Sciuridae; genus Geosciurus; species Geosciurus inauris. The sequence goes on along the minus strand of PVHX01025843.1, from coordinate 16,036 downwards.
ACAGAAAAAATTTTTTTCAGAGGCTGTACACACTATTCACTGAAAATATTTGTTGAGGCAAACAGAAAAAAAATTATTAAAATCATAATTTTTCTAACTTTGCACAAAATTATAAGCAGATTACATTCTTCATATTAAACATCTTTATATGCACTTTCAATGAACAGTATATATATATATATATATATATTTATATATATTTTTTATCAACCATCTTTACTATACCCATTCCCCTTTCCTGCCCCCCACCTCCCCCACGTTTTATTTTAAAAATATTTTTGTTGTAGATTAATACAATACCTTTATTTATTTATTTTCATGTTGTGCTGAGGATCAAACCCATTGCCTCGCATATGCTAGGCAAGTGCTCTACAACTGAGCTACAACCACAGGCCCAGTTTGTTTTCATTATTTTCTGAGCTCAGTATTGCCACCTGTTTTCTTACTAAGCTAATTTGAGGTTGAGCTCTTAAGCTTAGCATCAAGGCTGGACATTTCTCCTCAAGTGTTATGAAGTTTGAGAATTAAAATTATTTTTCTTTCATTTTGTGAGTTTACTGTGTAAGTTTAAACTCACGTTCCTTAAGCAAACATTTCAAAAATATGTCTCATTCCTTTTCTCTGCCTTTGAAAATAAGTTGTATTAAGTACACTCCTCTTTCACAGCTGTTTCTGAAATGGAGAACTGGCTTGGGTATTACTTCCGTCTTTGCCCCTAATGTTTTTTGTTGTTTTTTTTTCTTCATGCTCTGCTTTTCCTTGGCCTCATTGACTCTGTTTGGTTAACCCTAAAGAATTAATTTCTTCATAAGCACATATTTGAAATTAAATTAGAATTTCTTGTGATTTTTTTTCTCCCTCTACCACATATTAAACTTACATTTAAATAAAGTAAATTTTGATTAGGGAGTTGGTAAAACAGTTTTGAGATTTTTTTCACTGAAATGTAAACCTCCTAAAAAAGTGACATTAAATTCCTGGAATTTATATTTTATTTGCTTCATGAACAGATTGGAATACTTCAACAGCAGATACTTGCAGAAAATTTTGCTCAGAGAATATGACCAGCCCAAATCCAGCATTGTGCTTCTTTATGAAAAGCTTGAGAGAAAACATGCCATTGAGTTGGCAGAAGCAGGCCAGCTAATACACACACCATCTAGTATGTCTTTGCTGTAAGTACATTTGTTAGTGTGTTATTGAGTGTGGGTTTAATCTGTTTAACTAGCTGTCACAGAATAATTACAGAGATCTTCCATGTATTTAGTTTTAAAACATAGCTTGCCTTTCCTTGCATTACCCTTTGGGAAAAAAAAAGAATTAAGATAAAATTGAGGATGTTTGGTTGAGTACCATTGGCTGCTTTGTTGAACATGGAGTAGTAAATAGAGCATAATGGAATAAATTATGTCTATGAAACTTTACCTTAAAGTTTTAAAAAAGGTTATCTCCAAAGGATAATTATCTTTGCATTTTTGTTTCAAGTAAGGATTGATGTTAAGTAAAATAATTTTTGTAGGTTTTTGTTGATTAAGAATTTAATTAAGTGTTTAATTTGTTTTTATTGAAGATAATCAATAAAGAAAAAATATACAAGTTGGCGATTTACTGGCTGTAGATCTGTAGGCAACTGTTAAGAGAGAGTAGATAGATCTCAAAAGAGAAAACCTAAGAATGAAAAGTAATAAAAAGCTATTCCTCTATTCATTGTATATGTTGATTCAGTAGAAATTTGATGTTTTTCTGCATCAGGAGACTTTTCTTGAGGGGTTGTTCTTTTGATTAAATTTATTATACAATGTTTTTCCTTTAAGTATAAGTTTAAAAATTGGTATAAAGTAACTGCAGTTGCATATTTAAACAAAGATAAAAATAAACTAATTTATTATTGAATATATCTTTCTCAACTGATCAATGCTTGATTTTATAGAAATATATTTAACCAATAAATAGCTCATTTTTCTATTCAATATCCAGAAATGAAGGCCTAAAACTTTGCTTTTCTTTAATATTTAATAATTATCTAGAACAATAAACATCTCAGTGATTAAGAGATATAAATATTGATATGAACCTATATTTGTGGTACACTGTCAAATTGAATAAACCATTTGAAAATCATGTATTATTATATATTATTATTATATATATAAAATTATGTTTTGTAGAATATATACATTTTCTGCCATTATCTGTATCAGGGTATAAAAATTCTGGAAATGCATATACCAAGTTTTATTCATAATTTTCTCTAGGTAGTGAGATTATTTGATTATTTTTACTCTTTATATTTTCTGTAGTTTTGTTAGTATGCATATATATACTAATATTGTAACCAGAAAAATATATTTAGGGGAGGAAACTGTAAGAATTGAAAATATACAGTATGAAAGGTAAAAATGAACAAAAATATCCTAAATTCATGAATGGGAATCAGTTGGGAATTATAAAAAATTGATTGAAGTTAAGAGAGGTCTTTTCAAGAGAAAGTTCTGAAATAAGTGCTAGAACATGATATTGAAATATATTAACAAAATACTTTTTTTCTTTTAAGAGATTTTAAATTAAGAAAACATAATTTTATTGGGTTTTTGTCTTGCCTTTTTAATGTGGGCTGCACCATATAAACTCCTGAAATCTTTTCTGCTATAAATCATCACAGCTGGATCTTCTGTATGTGGAGGGGCTATCTATTATAGAGAAGGAAAGATAAGTGGATAATGATTGTATGCTGTTTGCTGAAAATCTTTGAGTACATTAGGCTTTGGATGTATTTACAAGGATATCGTCATTAATATTTGTATTAATCAAGCCAGATCTATAAAATTAAAACCACATAAAAGGCTCAACATAAATTTGAGAAATGTATATAGCAAATCTGATTAATTATAACCCTAAATTAGGCAGATTGGCTCTTACAACTATTTTAAGTGACTATATAAATCATTTAATTTCCCTTTTATTTAATAATATTGTCCAGAATTTGGAGAATAAGGCATTAATTGCATGGTTAACATAAACATACTATTATAAAGTGGTAAGTAGTATAAATTCAATTCAATTTTGCATATCAAAAGAAAATCTCAAAAAATATTTCTAATAGTAGTATAAAAAAAGCACAATTCTGATGTTTGGTCTCAGTCATCATAGTTATCTTATTTGCAATTTTCTTTTCTTTAAGAGTAAGTTATTTAAACTAAATCTCAATAGGTATCTTATCTGCAACTTTATTAAAGGTATTTTGAGGAATATACTATCAACATTTTATATATCTCATTGTATATAGAGTATGCAGTTATTTGAATTATAGAATTTTAGCACACATCAAAAGAACTGCCTTTTTAAATATTTTGCTCATGTATCTACTGTAAGTATACTTTAAATGTTGTGATAAATATGGTCAAAAGAAGAAATTATCTTAATATCTGATTTTATTATGATTGAAGATTGGGTTTCTGGTTTTCAATGTAACTTGTCTATGCTCCTCACTCTCCCCCCTGACTTCAATTACCCTTTCAACATATCTTTGGAAAACATATTTATTGATACATTAGCTTTTTGAATGTGTTTTTTGAATTTGTATATTTATGTATTGAATGAACATAAGTAATCCAGATATTTTATTTCCAGCCACAACCGTCAAACAGCCATGCCAATCTCATCCCTAGCTCCTCCTGATCAGGATGTTATGGCTAATATTCAAGAAATATTGACCACAAACCTTTATAAAGTCAGGAGAATGGTAAGACTTTTTTTAGTACATATCACTTTATTAATTACACAAATGGAATCTAGTAACTTTTCTTTTTATACTTCCAAATGAACCTCTGTCCCTGTATGTGTCACAGGAAAACAGGCATGGTAAATGAAATGACAAATTAGTGTTTAAATCATATTAAAATTTGTCATTCATGGGAAAGTGCTTTAACAATTTCTACTTAACTGAAAGTACACTGCATTATGTTTTGCTTAATGCATTTTCTTGATTATACAATTTTCTACAGTAAACTCTATTTAGCAAATGACAAATACTGGGTGTTTTAGTATTAAAACAGATTTTGTTACTAGAAAGTTGCCAAATTCCACATTTAAAAAAATATAGATCATGGAAAAATAGTTTTGATATGTCCATGATTAAACATTAGTTAATGTTTCTTTGATAATTTAGAAATCTGAAAATTTTTACAGCACATCAGAATTCTGTTTTTTGCCCCTCTTCACAGGAAAAAAAAATCTTGTCTGCAAGTGGTAAAGCACACACTTATTTTGAAATTACAAAGGTTATATTTATGTTAGAAAAAAATTTGACTTAAACCTGCATTATTTAAGTTGCTTCTGTTAAGATGATTTTTGATTCTATGCATTTTGTAGCTTTAGATTCAAACAAATATAATATAAGGGCCACTCAACATAAATGTCAAAAATATTGTGTTAATAGTATGGTGGATGATGGAGTACTCTGTAATGGAAAATCTTAAAAAAATAGAGCTGAATGGATATGAAAAACACTTTGAGCTCTTGAGAGAAAAGCTGGAACATAAACATTTAATAATAATGAATAAATACAATTTTTATGTCAGTTCATACATAATTGAAATTGTTTTCCCATTACAATGTAATAAGCTTATTTCTGAATTTCATGGTCATAACTATAACATTTTTGTTTGTTTTGGTACCAGTGATTGAACCTGGGGTTCTTAACCACTGAGTCACATCTCCAGCCTTTTATATTTTTTATTTTGAGAAAGGGTATTGCTAAGTTTCTTAGTGCCTTGCAAGGTTGCTGAGACTAACCTCAAATGTGTGATCCTCCTGCCTCAGCCTTCCAACTAGCTGGGAACACAGGCATGTGTCACCACACTCAGCATAAATACTACTTCTTACATTAATATATGAATGATAATGTTCAAAGTATTGTGAAAAAATATGTGTATATTCTGAATTGTCAGGTTTTTTTAAAAGTCTAGTTTTATTTATTTATTTTTATCTTTTATATATTTTAATTTTTTGGTTCTTTTTTGTTATACATGACAGTAGAATTTTTTTGATATATTTATACAAGCATGCAACATTTCTTGTTCTAATTAGGATCCAGGCCCTGTGGATGTACATGATGGTGAGATTCACTGTAGGGTATTCATATATGTACATAGGAAAGTTATATCAGACTCATTCCATTGTCTTTCCTATTTATATTTCCATCCCTTCCCTTCATCCTCCTTTGTCTAATCCATTTTTTCAACTTAAATAATGGGTTGGGAGAAAGAGGCAGGGTCTGGATGGAAAAAATAGAGAAACAGATTACCCAAGTGAGGGAAAATAGGTCCTATGACATTTTTGTATTTACTGTTCTCAGATGAATAGCTAAATATTTTTGTTGATTTGGGCTTCAAAATATCTAAAGGTACCAGAAGATTTCTGTCAATCATATACAGGTTCAGTATTCTATGATATTACAAATAGAGTTACTTTGGATTAGGCAGAGGGGAGTAAAGGGAGAGGAAGAAGTGGGGGGTAGAAAAGATAGAAGAATGAATCGGACATTATTACCCTATATGCATATATGACTACACTACTGGTATGATTCTATATCACATACAATGAGAAGAATGAGCAGTTATACTCTATTTATGTATGATGTGTCAAAGTGCATTGTACTGTCATGAATATCTAATTAGAAGAAATAAAAAGCTGCAAACAAAAAAAATGATTTGAACACTTTTCTTATCTTTTAAAATGGTGCTTGTAGCTAAATATTAATAAAGGTAATTAACCTTTATTGGACATTTTTATGTGCCATGTACTGTGCTAACAGTTTAAAATAATTATTTTAGCTATGTTTCATTTTGCCTCTATAAAATTAATACCATCATTATTTCCATTAACGTGCTGAGAAAAGCAATATAACTTTCCCAAGGTTGTACAGTTAATAAGCAGGAAAACCAAAATTTTATATCCAACAGTCTGAATCCAGAGACTTGCAAATTAACTTTGACTTAAAAAGTATTTATGACTTGTAAATTAATTTTCAATCAGGATGGTTTTTCACATTTAAAATACTTTCATAAGCCTTTAATAACAACTAGGCAAGAATGTTTTCTATTGTAGATGGGGATATGAACCTAACAGATCATTCAAATTTATTATTTTTATTTTTGAACACATAAAAAGTAGAAAATAAAATGTATCCTTAAATATTTTTCACTGAGATTAAATAATTAACAGCTATTTGGAATTTCAGGCTTATTTATTTCCCCACTCTGAATTACTTTTTTATATTGGAGTAGATGTAAAGCAAATTCCAGACATATTATTTCACCCACAAATACTTTAGTATACTAACAGATAAATGAAGACCCCGATATCATCATCACATACCCATATTAACAATAATTCATTAATATTATCAGTACATGGTACATGTTCAGTTTTTCCTTATTTTCTCACTGTCTATTCACGTTTGTTTTATTTGAAGTGGGTCTCAACAAGTTCACACAGTTGTGCTAGATTCATCTCCTTTAACATCTAAGAGATTCACTGTACATCTTGAATTAGGCAATTATTTGTTGAACAAAGTAGATAATTTATCCTGTGGAATTTCTCAGTCTATACATTTGGCTGAATGAGCCCTTGCAGTATAATTTGACATGTTTCTCTAATCTCTGATTCTTATTAAATCTATAGATTTAGATATTCAAACAAATCCCAGTTAAATTATTTATTATTTATTAAGAGTACTTCATAGGTAATGATGTTTACTGCTTATAGAATTTAATCAGAAAACAGGTAATTTCCTCCAAAATTGGGTATCATCATCACTTGAAAATTGGGTTCAAGAGTTATGAACTTGGGCTAGAGTTGTGGCTCAGTAGCAGAGTGCTTGCCTTGCACATGTGGGGCACTGGGTTTGATCCTCAGCACCACATAAAAATAAGTAAACAAAATAAAGATATCATGTCCATCTATAAGTAAAAAATAAAAACGATGTTTATAAAAAGAGTTATAAGCTTGATTCATTCATTATAATGTTATCTAATCAAATTTGATGACTGTTACCCAGGTTATTTATTTCTTCAGAGGTTGCAAAATGGTAGCTTCCTATTTATAACGTTCCTTCTACATTTATTAGCTAAAATTCTTCTATAAAGAAGAAGTACTGTTCTTCAAGTATTTGATAATTCTGAAGCTGTTTCTTGATAGGAAAGGTTTTAATTTTTTACTTTATTTATACATTTTAGAGTACTGGGCTGATATACTAGAAACCTCCAACAGTTACTAGAGAGCATTAAGCATTATTATAAATTAATACACATTTCATATTTGATGTATTTTTTTACATTTGATGTATATTTGATGTATTTCAATTTTTAGTTTATTGATGATTAAACAACCCCATCTTTGGCCCGTAAGTGCTAGTCAGAATTGGCCTCAATGGATTTCTAACATGACCCAAAATGTCTTCAATAGCTTTTTGGCTATTTATTATAATAAGACACCCAAGGATCATATGATATATTCCTGATTTAGATTTTAAACAAGCCATTTCGCCAAGACTCTGGGTACTTTGTTGGACAATGACATTTTTTGATCATCACCTGAGCATCATTATGACTAGTTTGGCATTACTTTTGGAAAGTTTTAGTAGTTAAATCTAAGAAATTATGCATACAGAGAAGAAGGAAACTCCTGAGATTTTACAGGTATTTTCAGTTAACGTAACATATTCCAGTACTTCACTCTAACTCTGTATATTTACATCTCTTTTCTCCTCAACTGAAAAATGTGTATAAAGTATGTAATATATGTATATATATAATATTTAAAGTAACACTGCTATTGCTAATTATAATTAGACTAATGAATGAAATTTAATATTTAAATATAATTGCTTAGTTATTAGAATAGATGTGACATCATGAAATGAATATATGGTTTCCCTGAAAGTTAAAGGTTTTTATTCTCTTAGAAATGCTTAGATTATGATTACTTCTTTTGGTTAATTTTTAAAAGATTTATTGAAGTACAAACGGCAAACAATAAACTGCACATATTAAAGTATACAATTTAATAAGGTTTCATATATTGATACATATATTTGAATACCCAAACCACAGTGAGGATGGTATAGAGCTGGGGCCTTCAGAGAAACTGAGGCACCATGAAGACATTCTCTTCAAACCCTGATTCTTGAGATCAAGTCCAGAAAGATTTTAGACTCTTTGTTTACAGTAACAAGAATGAATTTATTGAAGGGAGAGGAAAAGAGGAAGGGGGTACTCTCAAGGGAGACAGTGGGTCCTCTCAGCGAGGACTGGGACAATGTGCCTATCCTGCATTCCATTTTAAGTTTTTTGATTTATTCTTTTTAGTTATATATGATAATATAATGTATTTTGACATATTCTACACATATGGTGTAAAACTTATTTTTCTGGTGGTACATGATGTAGAATTATATTGTTTGTGTACTCATCTATGTACATTCCAATTTTATTGGGATCTCAGAGAAGTTTCCAGAGAATCTTGCCTTTATTTTAATAATTTTTAATTTGTTCTTTTTAGATATACATGACAGTAGAGTATATTTTTGAAATACTTGGCATGCATAGAATAGGGTTGGTGATGTAGTTCAGTGGTAGAGTACTGGCCTAACATAAACCTCTTGGCTTTTGACTGACAGCAGAGTGACATTAGACTTTCAAGTACCCACTGTCATAGTAATACTAGGTCACCTTGGCCCATGCTGACTGGTTCTAATTGGATTTTTAACCATACATTCTTACAGATTTTATGGTTAGGAGGAACTCTTATCTCCCAGAGTTTCAGGATCTGGTCACAAAAATCTCCTGGCTTCCTCCCATCTACTTTCTCATGGGCTTGCATTTCTCCTACATTTAACAGGTAGTTTGGTGAGCAATGTGACATATCCTGTTCACATAGGCCAGGCTGGGCTGTAGATAAATTGCTTCTTGGAAAAGAATGTTTGTGGGATCAACACAATGGGCTCATTTTATAAAATTGTTCTCTTAAAGAAGCTTGTGTTCCCACCATCCTCATATCTGTTCCCTAACTAGAATAATGAGCGTCCAGTACTCCTAAACGTTTCTTTGTTCCCCATTGGAATCCTTCCTTCTCTTCCTCATCCACACTAATGAAAGTAGATATTCTGCCTTTTGTCACTATATGTTTATTTGCATATCCTAGAATTCTATGTAAATAAAATGACATTGTATATGTGTGTATATTGCCTGGTTTCTTTCACTCAGCATAATCACTTTGTGATTCAACCACATGTAGAGTATACTAGTACTTCATCCCTTTTTATTACAGCATTCTGTTATATGGAAATACCAAAATATGTTTATCCATTCACTTATTTATGGATAGTTGGGTTGATTCCAGATGTTGGCTATGACAAATAAGTTTTATATAAACATTTGAATATGAGAATTTGTATGTATATAAGATTTTGTTTTTCCTTGATAAATATCTGAGAGTGAAATAATATGGAATATTTGTTTAGTTTTTTTCAAGAAATTCTCAAACTGTTTTCCAAAGTAGAAACAAAATAGATCCCAGAGTGTCACGATGTAACATTTCCACTAGCATTATGTGAGAGTTCCAGATAGTCTGAAACCTTGCTATTATTTGATATGATCAATCTTCTAAAATTCTAGCTCTTATTATAGGCATTATGTTAGGTATATCACTGCTGATTTAAGTTACATTTTCATAATGATTAAAATAGCAAGTATATTTTCCTACATATATTTGCCATGCACAAATTTTTATGAAGTGTCTGCTTAAGTTTTTAGCCCATATATTGTTGGATTGTTTTTATAGTGCCTTTTTTGCATTCTGTGTGTAATTTCATTGTCAGATGATTCTTAAATATCTTCTTTTGTCTATGTCTTTATCTTTTTTTAATGTTTCTTATGAACAGCAGAGCATTTAAGTTATGATGAAATTCAATTTACCAATGCATTCTTTTAGGGATTATATTTTTGGTGGTATATTTAAGAACTCATCTATCCAAGGTCATAAATGTTTCTTCCTGTAATTTCTTCTAAAAGTTTCACTTTTTAGCTTTACTTAGAGTTGATATACCTTATTTTGTATAATCATTCATTCATTGATGAACATTTTGGTTGTTTCAACCTTTTCACCATTGTAAATAATGCTGCTATTAAGATTTGTGAACAAACATTTGCTGGAGTATCTGATTTCTGTTCCTTTGGGTATATATCTCAGAGTGAAATTGTTGGGTCATATGGTAATTTCATGTTAAATTTTTGAGGAGCTGACAAACCATTTGCCATAATGGCCTTATCTTTTTATATTCCCACCAGATATATATGAGAGTTTCAATTTCTCAAAATCCTCATCAACACTTATTCTTTTCTTTACCTAAAATATAGCCACCCTAGTGGGTGTGAAGTAATATCTTGCTTTTGTTTTGTTTTGTACTTTTCTAATGACTAATTATGGTGGGCACCTTTTCATGTGATTATTGCCCTTTTGTATTTCTTCCTTGGAGAGATATCTACTGAAATATTTTGCCCATTTTTGAATAGATTTGTCTTTCTGCGGTTGAGTCATTAGAGTTATTTGTATATTCTGCACACTATATCCTTATCAGATGTAAAAGATCCTCAACTTACAATGAGGTTACATTCTGATAAACTTTTTGTAAATATCATGTTGTAAATTCCTTTAATTTGTCTTATCCTACTGAGCATTATAACATCATAAATTAGCAACTCTGTAGAAGACATTGTCCTTCTAATCGTATAACTGATTGGGAGCTTTGGATAACTGTTGTTGCCAAGCATTGCAAGAAAGTATGATACTACATATAGCTAGCCTAGGAAAAGAACACAAATTTCAAAATGTTAAATATGGCTTCTAATAAATGCATATCATTCTCACACTATTGTTTGATCCAACATAAGTCAGGGCCAATATGTACACAATTTTGAAATGTTTTCTCTTATTGTATAGGTGAACTTTTCATATTTTTATAAAGTCCTTTGACACATAAATGTGTTTAGTTTTGGTGAACTCCAATTGTGTAATTTTTTTAGCTGTTCATGGTTCTGATGTCAGGTCTAGGAGTCAGTTGTCAAATTGAAACACAAGAAAATTGACCTATATGTTTTTTATGGTTCTCATTTTTATTTTAAGTTGTCAAGCCATTTTGACATTTTTTGAAGAGGTAAAGTGGGAGAACAATTTTATTCTTTTTAATTGGGTTATCCACTTCTAGCAACATTGCTTATTGAAAAGACTGTTGTGCTATCCATTGAATAGTTTTGTCACCCCTGTTGAAATTTAATTGGCCATTGATGTAATGCTTTGTTTCTGAAAGCTCAGTTCTACACGATTGTTCTATGTGTCTATCCTTGTGCCACTATCACATTGATTTGATTGCTGAAGCTTTGTAGTACCTCATTAAATAAAGAAGTTGTGTCTTCCAACACTGTTTTCTTTATCCCTATATTTTAGGATCTTTGGTATCCCTTGAAATTTTTATGAAAATGGAAAATCAGCCTTTCCAATTTTGCAATGAAATGGTTACAAATTTTTGACAAAGATTGCATTGAAACTGTAGATGTCTTTGTAGAGTATTGCTATCTTAACATTGTTTTCTAATACATGAGCTTCAAATGTCTTTTTTAATCTATTCAGGTCTTATTTATTTTGTTAATATTTTATAGATTTTAGTATACAAGTCTTTCACATCCTTGGTTAAATTAGTTCTAAGCATTTTATGCTCTTTGGTGTTATTACTTGTCTTAATTTTCTTTTCAGATGTGTAAGAACACAACCAAATTTTGTATGTTGATCTTGTACCTGTAACTACTAAATGTGTTTAATTTCCAGTTACCTTTTTGTGAATCATTTGGGAATTTTTATATATAGCATATTATCTGTGGCTAGAGATATTTTTATTTCTTCCTTTCCAGGTTGAATGCCTTTTATTTGACTATTTTTTCTGGGTAGAACTTTTAAAACTATGTTATATATCAATGTAGAATTAGACCTTCAAATCTTGTTCCTAACTTCAGGTTTAAAATAAAAAAGCTTTAAGCTTTCACCAATGAGTTTATATTACTTGTAGGTTTTCTCAAATAACCTTCATCAGAGTAAGGAGAGTTCCTTCTAAAACTCTTTTTCCAAGTATTTTTACCATGAAAGGTTGTCAAATTTTGTCAAAAGCTTTTTTTTAAAAATTTTTTTTAGTTGTAGATGGACACGATATCTGTATTTTATTTATTTTTATATGGTGCTGAGGATTGAACCCAGTGCCTCACGCACACGAGGCAGGCGCTCTACCACTGAGCCACAATCCCAGCCCCTGTCAAAAGCTTTTTATGTATCAATTGGCATTATCGTTTATTTTGTTATTGTAATGTATCCCATTTCCTCATGCATATAAAAAGTTAGTGTTACACTTACAATTACTATATTCTATCAAGTATCAAATTACCTTATGTCTAAAAAAATTATGTACCTCAATTTAAGAAAAATCTTGTAATGGGTAAATAATGCTAACATTCATCTGAACCTTCAGTGTTTATTGTTTTACTGGTGGAATCCCTTTTCTCGGATGTTGATGTTTGCTGATTGATTAGGGTTGTGGTTGCTGAAGGCAGGGGTGGTGGATATTCCTTAAATTAAGACAATAATGGAGTTGGGCTCATCAATTAACTTCTTTAACAAATTATTTCTCTGTAGAATAAAGTGCTATTTGATAGTATTTTACCCACAGTAGAAGTCTTTCAAACTCAGAGTCAGTCCTCTTCAACAATTATGTTGCTCTATCAATTACATTTATGTAATTAAATATACTGTTGTAATTCCAACAATATTCAAAGCAACTTCACCTAAAGTAGATCCCATCTTAAGTAATGATTTTCTTTTCTCATTTATATGAAGCAACTTATGTGTTTTTTGAGATTGCAGCAGTTTCCTCATATCTACAGACTTCTAGTTTTCTCGCTGTTTCCATCATGGTGTAATAAGTTCCTTCTATCCAGATTTTCTCTACTGTTTAAATTGTGAATGGGTATTGTACTATGTCAAATACTTTCTCTGTATCTATTGTGATTATTGCTCTTAACTTTATGTACTGAATTGTATTTATTGATTTGTGTACAGTATACCAAACTTGCATCCCTGACATGAAATCCACTTGATCATGGTGCACTATCTTTTTAATGTGTTTTTGTATGGAGTGTGCCAATATTTCATTAATAATATTTGAATCTACGTTCTTCAAAGATACTGGCATGAAGTTTTCTTTCCTTGATATATCTTTGTATTGTTCTTGTTTTGGTGTCTATCTAGGTGATACTGGCTTTGTAGAATGAGTTTGTTAGTGTTCCCTCTTCTTCTAGTTTATCAAATAATTTGAGGAAGGTTTATATTATTTCTTTAAATGTGTGTTAGAACTTGCCTGAGAATGCATTTATTCCTAGGCTTTTGTTTTTTGGAAGGCTCTTGATAGCAGATTCAATTTCATTAATTGATATTGATCTGTTTGTTTTCTATCACCTCATGGTTCAATTTGAGTCAGTCATATGTGTCTAGAAATATCTAAATATCTTCAAGATAGCATTATAGTATACATTTTCAAAATATTTTCTCATGATCCTTCTGGAATTCAGTGGGGTCTATGATTTGCCTCTCTAATGTTTTGATTTGGAAACCATCTCTCTTTCTTTTGGTAAGTCTGGCTAAGAGTTTATCAATCTTGTTTATCCTTCAAAATACCAATGCTGTGTTTCTTTGATCTGTTCTATTTTTTAAAAATTGTCAATTTCAGTTATTTTTTTATTTCTGTTTTAATTATCTTCTGTCTTTTACTTATTTTGGTGTTGGTTTGTTCTTCTTTTTCTAGGTCCATGAGGTGTAATGATACATTGTTTATTTGGTTTCTTTCAATATTTTGATGTATGAACTTGGTGCTTCCCTCTTAGAACTGCGTTCATACTATAGCATAAATTTTGATATATTGTATCACTATTCACAGATACTTCTAAGAGTTTTTTTTATTTCTCTTCTGATTTCCTCTGCTATCCATTCAGCATTCAAGTGTATTATTTAATCTCAAGTGTTAGATTGGTTTGTGTTTTTTACCTTATCATTAAATTTCTGATTTCATTCCATTATGATCTGATAGAATGCAAGATACTATCTCTATTTTTTTTGTATTTGCTAAAATTTACTTTGCAAACTAAAATATGGTGTATTTTAGAAAATGTTCCATGTGCTGAAAAGAAGAATGTTGCTTATGCTTTAAATATTTTCTAGATGTCCACTAGGTCCATATTTTTGGTCATGCATAATCTTTACTTAGTTTATGTCTGGATTATCTATTTAGTGGTAAGAGATGTGTGTTAAAGTAACCCAGCTTATTTTATTATGGTGTATTTGATTCTTAATATTGAGAAGGGTTTGTTTTATGTACATAGATGCACCATTTTGGTGGGCATAAATATTTACAATCATTATTTCTTGGTTTTGAATGGCTCCATTAGTCAGCATGAAGTTATTTTCTTTATTTCTTCTCATTTTTTTCTTGAAATACACTGTCTGATATGAGAATAGCTATCCTTGCTTGTTTGCACATACCATTAGCATTTTATGTCTCTCCCCATTCTTTCACCTTCAGTCTGTGAATGTCTTTTTTTGTAATATATTTTTTGGTTGTAGATGGACACAATATCTTTATTTTATTTATTTATTTATTTTTATGTGGTGCTGAGGATTGAACCCAGTCCCTCACACATGTGAGGCAAATGCTCTATCACTGAGCCATAATCCCAGCCCCACTCTGTGAATGTCTTTGCCTATGAGGTGTGTCTCCTGCAAACAACATATTGTTTGGTCTTGTTTTTAAATTGAGTATTTTAACCTATGTATTTTGATTGAAGAGTTTAGACCATTTACATTCAATGTTATTATAGAGAGTTGTTCTTCATTTCATGCCATTTTGATATATTTCAAGTGTTTACATCTGATTGACTCTCCTATAATTGACTATTTTTGTTTAATGCATCCCTGTGCTGGTTTTTCTTTTTATTTTTCATATTTTCTTCATGAAATATTTCATTGAGAATATTTTGTATTGCAGGCTTTTCACTTATGATTTATTTTGGCTTCTGTTTATTGTGGAAGGTTTTATTTCATCTTCAATTATGGAGCTTAATTTTGCTTAATTTTGGTTGCCATAAATTTTCTTTCAGAGCTTGGCATTCAAGTGTATTATTTAATCTCAATATAGTGTTCCAAGCCCTCTTGGAACAAATTTGTCTTGGAGTAAATCTTCTTTTATTTTGTCTATTTGAATTTCTACATACCTGTCATATTTGAATTTCCATCTAATTTCTTAGATTTGAAATTTTTTTCTAACATTATTTCATTGAAAAAATTTAATATAATTGAACACAATATAAGACCTGTTTGGTGTGGTTTGTTCCCTTGGCTTTTTATGTTGTTTTTTTGTCTACTCATGTATTGGGATAATTATTGCTTTTTTTTTTTAAATCATGGGACTACTTTGTGAGCTTCTTTCTTTAAGAGCCTTGGGTTGGACTAATTTCCAGACATTGATACTTTACCTTAATATGTGTTCTCTGTGGACCCCAGTATCAGTGCAACTTTGATAGATGCCACTGAATCCTACTTATTACAATCACTTCAGAGTCAAGCCTTTTACTATTCAAATTTATGAAAAATGAAAAAAAAACTAGCTCATATTGTTCTCCACAGCTCCTCAAATCCAGGTATAAACTTGTATCAAAGTTTTGGAATGGGTTGAAAAATAAGTTATTGATTTCAGTAAAATTGCTATAATGTTAACTAAGGGTTAAAGGGGGAGAAGAAAGACTGGGAAAAATAGAAAGGAAGGAAGAAAGAAAGAAAAGAAAAGAAGAAAGGAAAGGAAAGGATAATACACACCAATGCTGAAAGGAGAAAAAGGTGGATTGTGGGTATTTGAAATAGTAGAAGATAATGAAATAGGGCAAAT
>PVHX01025842.1:0-21638 GCA_004024805.1 Geosciurus inauris | reverse complement strand
TGTCTTGGAATTTATACTGTATATTATGATCTGTTACTGGGAAGCTTAGAAATTTTTAACCACTTCAGAGGATAAAAGAAAATTATATCCAGATCTCCCTTTGGGCTTTAGTATTTTGACATCACAAAGCATTTTTTTGGTTTCTAAATCCTAGAGTCTTTAAACATCATTGTCTTAATAATAAGAGCGCTGCCTGTATTGCATGTTTACATCATTGGCCATACATGGACCTTGTTCTCTGTGCTCTTCTCTGTTGTTATTATTTTTTTCTCTTGTTAGCTCTTCCCTGCAATTATCTGGGCTGGGCGCTTGCTTTCCAGAGGAACATGCTTGTCCAAGTCACAATACTGGTAGATATTGGAGCTAACACTTAACCCATGCACACTCGACCCCATGTAGGTTGAGCAGACAATGGGAAGTTCAAAATGATCACATTTCTCATGCTACATGTTACTTACTTTACCCTTCTAAAGTACTTTAATCTGCATAGATGGCTGCTATGTATAGAGCATCTCGTGGGCCTGCTTTTCCCGTGTCAGGAAAGTAGCAGGAGTCATTTTCCTTATTGCTACTCACATGAACCTGCTAATGTATAATAACTCCTGGGCCCAAGAAATATGTGTCTGAGGTTGGGAATTTAGGTATAGGGAAATAGAAGTTTGATCCTGAGTAAATAATCAAGCACGCTGACTCTATTCCCATTACATTTCACTAATTCCAGTTTTCTGTACATGACATTGGGATTGCTTCCATTTCCTCATGACTTAGAATCTCTGAGCCCTCACTTGAGCTGATTAAAAATAGTGAATGCTTCCAGGTCATTGCCCATTGTAGCTTGCTTCCTTTGCTGGCAAAACCTTGGTATTTGCGCTTCTGACCTCTTACTTTTGAGGTCCTACCACAGGCAGATGCCTGGATTTTTGAGCCTGACAGTTTTGATTCAAGAGTTGGGAGGACAGACAGGCCTAGCACAGGTGGTTGAGTTGTTCTGTTTTCTTTTTTTTAAAAAAAATATTTATTTATTTTTTAGTTGTAGGTGGACAAAATATCTTTATTTTATTTTTATGTGGTGCTGAGGATCGAACCCAGTGCCTCACGCATGCGAGGCAAGCACTCTCCCACTGAGCTACAGCCCCAGCCCCAGTTGTTCTGTTTTCTTAAACGGTGAACACAGAAGATGAAGCAGGTTTGGGCTTTGGGGTGGAAATAAAAATTTACATTTTGAACATGTTAAGTTTGAAATATCTATAAGACATCCCAGTGTCCTGATATCATGGAAGATACGAATCTGAATTTGGGAGTCATTAGTACATAAATGTTATTAAACCCATGCCACTGGATGAGATAGCCCAGGAAGTGGATATTGGTAGGGAAGAGAAGGGAGTTGAGGATGAGCCTTGGGTTCCTCCAGTGATGAGAGTTTGGGAAGAGGATTTTTAAATTAAGTTTGGCCCAAAGCTGCCTCCATATGTATTTGGTCTAAAGCTTTCTCGGTACATAGTGAAGTATAGCATAACTTGATGTGTAAACAGACTGTAACTTGGTCTTGTAACAAGTAGCAGAATCTCAGCCAATCATAGAGCTTCAGTCAGTGATAGGCAGCCAGCTGTTCAAATCAAGCTGGAATAAGGCAGCCACCAAACTTTATCCAATTGATCTGTTTCTGTACCTTACTTCTACTTTCACTATCATACTTCTTTTACTCTGGCTATAAATAAAACCTGCACAGGTGGTGGGGTGGAACATTCTGAACCATTTTTGGTCTGGACTGCCCCTTGATTCTGGAACTGCAAATAATGCCAATTAAGAACTTCAAATCTACATTTGTTTTTGTTTTCTCTTTTAATAGGAATACGGTTCCTTTATGTCCCTTACTTCTTCCCTTGCAAATGTAGATGCTTTAAGCTGAGATGGGTCCAGGGCTCCTGATTTTGGTTTAAGGTTACTCTTTTTAGGTCAAGAGAAGGTCACTCAGGTAGACTAGAGAAAGTAGCAGAAAAGGGTCTCTCTGCTACTCACCTCCTTCACCTTACCCTTCTTTTCCTTCTGTTTTTACGTCTTGAGGATATTTTCTACTTTTGTGATTGAAGCTTAGTTTGTTGTAAGGCTGCAGGATATTTTGGAACATTACATAGTTTCAATTTTTTAAAATTAGTACTACCAAGGTTTTAGGTCATCTTTTTTGTTGGGAGCTTATTGGAATGTAGAAAAGACTAAAGGCACATCCTTGATCTTATTGAAAATATAGCAGGGTGTTTCTTTGTTCCTTTCCTGCTTAGATTATGAAATGGTGTTCCCTTTCCCTTTCCTTTTCAAATATGTCGGACCAGGCAGCTTTATTTGCATAACCTCAGGATGCTTCCCTTTCTGTGGAAGGCTTTGACTGCACAGTTCATACCTTATTTTGCCTAATTAATCGGTAAATCCAAAGCTCTTAAAGGAAACCTCCACTTCCTTTTCTTGGCTTCCTAGAGAATGAGTTGAATTAATAAAGTCAAATATCTTTTGCTAACTGGAAGGATTTTATTAGATGAAACTCATTCCATTTACTGTGTCTTTGCTACACATTGCTTTACCTGTCTCTTCAGGTTCTGATTCAGTGGAATCTTGTAAGAGATTTCACTTATTACATGTTTGTTTTCAGCAGGTATACAAATGTAAGCTGCACAAAATAGGAGCCTGCCGAGTAAGTGGACTGTATTGAGTGAACAGTGCTGATATGGACAGTATTTAGTGTCTTATGAAACCAAGATTAAGTAGGTGAAGGAACTCCTGTGCTGTGCTTGGAGGAAAACAGCTTTGTCTTTCTAACTTATAATTCTCTCTGAGATCAGCATTTTGTTTGTTTGTTTGTTTTTCCTTTGGTAATAATATTTATTTAAAAAACTTTCTCGATGTCTGGCTATTTCAGAAATGCACACTGCAGGGTGTAGGGGCAGAAAGACATGATGTCCAGGATTTACTTTATATTACTTTGGCAAATAACAAAGGGAAAAAAAGAAGAAGAATGGAAGGAGAAGGAGAATAGAAGAAGCATATATGATAAAGCAAAATCTTGACAATTATTTAATTCAAGGAGAGGATAAGGATGGGTATGTGGGAATTCACTATATTAGTCTCTGTGTTTCTATATGCAAAGGAGTTCACATTTTTTCATGATAACTTCTTTCCTGGAACTTCTCACACATCCATTCTGACTGTTCCCTCTCTGATCCCTCTTCCTGTTTACACCTCCTTCTCCATGAGATCAGCATTTTGATTGCGTCAGGGCCTCTTGCTTTTCTTTTTGTTTTTCTTGTTCTCACTGTTGCCTGTTACCTTTAAAACCTTAAATTCTTTAAACTCCAAGCAAAAGAAACTTAAAATGTTCAGATAGCCACTTAAACTTTCAAAGTTTTTGTGTATCAAAGGGATGAAGATAAAGCCCCTTTTAAAATGGTATAGATAACTACTTAACCTCAAATAAGAATAATCCTTAAATTGTCTGGGAAGATGGGTATAAGTTCCTTTATTTTGGAGGACACAACCATAGCTTCTCGTGGAATTCTGCTCAGAAAATAACAGATATCTTTGCCAGAGACATTACTCCTTGATCCTTGCCATAAATCTCATGAGTTAGGATTTAAGATGGTACCCTATTGTATTACATGTGAAAAGGGTGAGGTTTACCCACCTGCTTCTATGTTACTATTAGTCCTTGTGAATTAAAGGAAGTTTAAGTGTGAGGGGATGTTAGAGCTTGTCTGATTCGTTGTTTTCCCTAATGCTAGATTCCCCTCTGCTCCAGTACTTCCATTGATACAGTCTCCCACTGATAGCTGTAAGCTGCACAAACAAGTTATTTGTATTTGATAATCAATAAGCAGTTGTTTTCTAGAATCATAGTTCCATGTCTTTGAACATTTATTCTTAATTTTCCTAAACGCTTTGAGTTCTTCTAAATCAGCCTCAACTGAATGATAAGGGTCCCTTTGATTTCTCTTCATATTGCCCTATTTTTGTTTTACAGTTGTGGGATGATGTGTGGTTCAAGAAAACCAAACTTAGATAGATTTGAACCTGCCAAATTCATATCCAGAGAGAATTTAGTTTGTGCCTTGAGAGAGCAGAGGTCTCTTCTAGAAATGATAATTATTTCATTATGTTTCAGGAAAATTATTTCTTTGTAAAAGTACTTTGTAGGTAAGTAGTACTTTGTAGTTGACATCATATTTTCAAAGCATGTTCATATTTGTTTTCTTATTTAATCTGAACAATCACATTGTGCATTGGGTAGGACGTATATTTTTAACCTGACTTGACAAAACGGAGTCTCATGGAGTAAGTGATTGGCGCAAGGTCATAAAGCTAGAGAGAAGCAGACATCCCTTGTCCTTGTAATCTGTTCCGGAGCATTCTATCTCTTATAACACTTAGGGAATTGGGTGAGAGATTTCAGGGAGAAGAATATAGATTGTAGTAGATTGGAGGAATTACTCATCTTTTCAGTGTGACTCATTCCTAGGGAGTAGCTATATATATTTTTGAGAACTGGCTCACAGCCTGCTTGATCTGTACTGGCTATCCTAAGCTACCAGCGTAGTATTGGCAAGTCCATTTTGGTAGAATACTACTAAACCCATACTGCAGGCTCTACACATCCACTCAGTTATCGAATGGTAAAGTAGATAATCAGTGCTAATGCTGGGGCGTACTACTGACATATCAGCTGTATCAACATTGATCCCCCCACTTTGTGCAGCTCAGCATCACTAAGATGGATAAGGATCAGATACCTAAGTTAATTCAGTGTTAAAAAATTAAACACCCCAGGTTGGGGTTGTGGCTCAGCGGTAGAGTGCTCCCCTAGCACGGGTGAGGCACTGGGTTTGATCCTCAGCACCACATAAAATAACAAATAAATAAAAACAAAGTATTTTTAAAAAATTAAACACCCTTGTGCACTGTTGGTGGGAATGTAAAATGGTGCAGCTGCTATGCAAAAACAGTATGGCAGTTCTTAAGAAAATTAAAAATAGAATTACCACATGACTAGCAATTCCACTGCTGGATATATACCCAAAAAAATCAAAAGCAAGGTATCAAAGAACTATTGGAAACTTATGTTCATAATAGCCACACGGTGAAGCAACCTAAGTGTCCATCAATGGATTAATGGGTAAACAAAATGTGATATATATTTAGAGTGTACTATTATTTAACCTTTTAGAAAAGGATGGAAATTCTGATACATGCTATAGCAGGGATGAATCTGGAGGACATTATCATAAATAAGCAAGTATTTATGACAAGTATTTAAGTAAAATAAGACAAGTATTTATGATTCCATTTTTTATGAGATATTTAGAGGGGAAAAGGCAGTTGTTTCATGGATAAGAATTTCAGTTTTGCAAGATGTCAGAAATTTTGGAGATTCTGTATTATCGTGTACATAACAATTCTGAATTGTATACTTTTAAAACTATTAGGATGATAATTTTTATGTTATATGTATTTTACAACAATTTTAAAAATAAAGTTTAACCAGAGCAACTGTACGCAAGGAGGCAAAAGAATAACAATAAAAGTTAATCAAACAAGGCCCCAAAATGCTAAGAAGATTAGAGAAGATACACATTTGGCTTATTTTAAAGCCAAACTATCATGAAAAATGAGAGGCACAGAGTAAAAAAAGGTAATTAATTACAAGTAGCAAATGTTAAGAAAAAGATTTAATTCTGATTGGGGGACATTTCCTTATACACCCTTTTCGGGAATGTCTGGATTGAATATCAAATAGCAAGACAGTGATTCATATGAATAAAATGAGAGTTGGGATCACTACTCATAAAAAAAGAGAATCTACTTAGAATAAAAACTTTTATTCAGGTTTTAAAGGATATTATATAATACATTCACATATGAGTTAAAGCATTATATTTGGGAAGAACATTATTGACCTAAAACAATGTGAAGTTGCATATTAATTCAAAAAATTGCAATATTTCATACAAGTTTGTGTTCTTGTATGAAAAAACTCTCCAGGCTTTAACAAATAGGCATGTTGATGTCATCGG
Source organism: Geosciurus inauris (assembly GCA_004024805.1). NCBI lineage: Eukaryota > Metazoa > Chordata > Mammalia > Rodentia > Sciuridae > Geosciurus > Geosciurus inauris. The sequence continues at coordinate 15,582 of PVHX01025842.1, read as the reverse complement.
GAGCCAGGATTTACAGTGGGAGAGAAAGATGTAAATATATAATCAAAGAAGTTACAAAAATCCCTATAATTTTAAAATGAAATTGGAAATATCAATTTGAAGTTAATTAAATCATTAAAATAATGTATTTCCTAGCTCTGCCCACTGAAGATATCAATCCAGTAGTATGCCCATATGGTGGTAACCTAAAATTGTTTCTTACAGAAAGACTGTAAGGCTGTGACTTTGGTTGGTTTCCTTAAAGCCTGGGAAGGGGATTCTTGTGAAAGTGATTTAGTGAGGGAGAGTGCTCTGCAATGGAGCAAGGGAAACGACAGGGCAAGGGGTGGAATCTAATTCACAAGGATGTGGGGTTGGCCAGAGACCAGTCCTGCACTGAGCTCTGCTTCATAAAAAGCACTATAGCTCTGCTTCGTAAATCGCACTGTAGTTTGTTTCTGCTGGAAGCAGCCTTTTGTCCCTCACCACATTCAGTCACCAGCCATAGACCCTTTTAGAGAAGTCTCTGAAGAAGGAGCAGCTGTGCACCATTAGCAGCCAACACTCGCAGCAGGTGGGAGGTAAGTTCACTGGCCAGGTGGAGGCCATCCAGGCAGGGCACTCAGAAATCATCACTGACTTCTTGGGGAAGTGACTGATTCCAGATCTGGCACTGGAAATGTAGAATGAGCCAGGAACATCTTGTGAAGCCAGAAAGCAAGGACGCATCAAGGACTGCTGGGGTCGTGTCAGAAAGACCAGGAGTCAATTAGAAAGGCCCCTCCTATACAATCAGTGTGAATGGTAATCACAGTGTTTTGAAACACATCAACATATTTAAAATCCATGAGTCTATGATATTTTTAAAAATGACTTCATCGATGACCTTTGAAAAATGCTGGGGAACCAACTCACCCTCTGGAATGTATTAAAGGGAAAGAATCAAGCATTATCCTGTCTTGGGTGTAAAAATTATTCTACATGGTAATCATGTCATTTTGGGGGGAGAAGAAATGATGCAATTGGAATGTCATTATTTTGCAAATTTTAATGAAATAATGAACCTAGACAATGGTCATCAATGACTGTTAACATGTTTAAGAGACAACCACATGCATATGCTTTCTGATGAAAGTACACAATAATACTTCTGAAATATTCTTGCCAAAAATTTAACCTAAATCATCTTAAACTGCTAGTTCTAATTATAGATTTACATAGAATCTGAGGGACAGAAGAATATGTTAAAGGATATGGTGCAGATATAGTTATCAGAATCAGACTGTGGGAAACTCTAGGACAAATACCCTCAGTTTCTTCATCAAATAAATTGTAAGAAGCAAATGTGGGAGCGGTATCCAACCTACAGATGGAGAGAGACTAAGGAAGCTACTAACCAGGTGTAGTGTGTATGAATTATTTGCTTGAACAAACCAAGTGTCAAAAAGAGTTATTGAGGGGGCTGGGGTTATGGCGCAGTGGTAGCGTGCTCGCCTAGCAAGCGGGAGGCACTGGGCTCGATCCTCAGCACCACATAAAAATAAAATAAAGATATTGTGTCCACCTACAACTAAAAAATAAATATTAAAAAAAAAAAGAGTTATTGAGAAAAGTGGGGGAATTGAATGCTGGATATTTGGTGGTATTAACAAATTTGTATTAATATTTTAGGCTAATAATGGTATTGTGATTTTGAAAAAATAGTCTTTATTTTTTAGAGAAGTACACTAAAATATTTAATAATGATATAATAAAATCCCTGGGATTGGCATTAAAATAATCCGGAGGGATGGAAGACAAAATACTGACCAGGGATTGGTAGTTATTAAAGGGGGTTCATTACATTTTTCTTTTATTGTATAAGCTTGAAATTTTCCATGATACATTTAACACAAATGGACACAAAGCCTTTATTTTAAATTTTAAATCATCAATACTGTGCTTCATTAAGTTCTTCCTCTGAGTTTTGTTTTCCATAGGGTAAGCCTAAATTTTTGTTAATAACATTTCTAGATTTCAGATCTTCATTATTAGAAGCTTTTAAGAAAGGCGGTATTATTCCCATGGCTAGCTTTTGATATTTCTGTAACTTTTTTTTCTTTTAACAAAGAACTATTTGCTAGTTGTTGACCTTTTACTTAGAACATTTGAAAAAAAAATTAGTGAATGGCATATAAAATGTAAATAATTTAAAATTTAAATAATGTAAAATGGACAAAAATTATGTAGGCATGTTTTATGTTTTATTATCTAAAAGCTGATTCCTCCTTAAGAATAATTCTTATTCTTGGTAGGTTTATTGATATGAAAATAGAGTCATTATTAGAAACAAAACTGACTCAAGGAAGCATGCCTTCATGTTGCTTGACTTTGCTTAGTGAAATGCAAATGATACCTGGTTTAACAGTTTTTTTCACAGAAAGTAGAATTCTTCCATTCCTGTATTACACTATTCTAGCAAATTACACTTCTGACTTCTCACAGAGCTCATGAAATTTTGATGATGGGTAAAATGCAAGATATTGAGTTGCCCAATCGATTTGAGTTAATCTTTAATATTGACATCACATTCCATTATGTGCTTTTCTATTGAAGAGATGTTTTTCCACTGGTGGGTCATCTGCTTTCATTTTCCTGCTAATATTTCTCCTTTTCTGTTGCTAAACAGGAGGCAAGCCAATGATTTACACATATCTAGTTCTGTTTTAAAGCATAATTAAGAAAGTTTAAAGCTGTCATTAGTTAGTATGTTCTACAATTATTCTGGGAATTTTCTTTATATTTGGGCATAGATAATTGAGAATTGAGCATAAGTTTTAGCTGCTTTGTCAGATGCGTTCACCCTCTCTATAACTGGACAGTGGATGTATTAAAGAAAAATGAGTTGCTTGTAGGGTGTGTGCTTTCGTGCTATATTAATTGTCATGACTTGCAGCCACAGAAAATAATTATTTTTAAATGGTCGGCATCAATGTTGAAAATGAGCCCTTTCCTCTTAGCCACCAGAGTAGCCATTTCCCTTGAACTGTGAAAACAATCAATTGACACATTATTTTTAGCCTTTTCTTCTGCATTCCAAGAAGGTTGGTGATTGAGTGGGAAGATGAGTCAGTTGGATGTCAGGCTTTGTCTGATTCTTTTGACACTTACTGTTTGCTTTATATTCTTAGTTATTTTCACTTGTTCTTTTATTTCCTTGGGTATATGTAACTTCGAATCAGAGTATTTTACATTACTAATTACATAACAAATATTTCACTAATTGGTATTTTACAATATCCTTTCATTAATTATAGAACCAGAGAAGTTGAATAACGAACAGTACTGATTTCTTAGAAACACTAAAATTGTTTTTTCAGTTATTTTTTTCATTGTAGTTCTGTCTCTTATTCTAACTTTAATAACAAGAAAAACTAAGTCATCTTAGAGGAAAGAGACTGTGCTTTGTGTTTTAAACCTTAACTCTGAAGTCTTGTGGGATTTCAATAAATATTTAATAATGAATCTCGGGTCTGCTTTTTCTCTGAGTAGTTATTAGCTTTCATGGAGTAGAGAAATCTGTAAGGCGAGAAGTCAGAGTGAGAGGAGTGGAAAAAAGGAAAATTATAGACTCAATTATCATGACTGATTGCCAAGTTGAATTGTATTTTATCTATCCAAATACCTTTCTTGATACTGTTTTGAAAGTTACCTATTTATTATGCAAATATAAATGAAAAATTTTTCCCATAGGCTACAACACCACATTTTATTAATGGGCTGGATCCAGTGTAATTTTGTTTGAGTTAAGACAAACCTTTTGGCAAATGTAAGCAGTACAACAGAGTGACTAAGAGGGGAACATTTGGAGTCACATGAGTTTAAATCTGATTTTAGCACTTAACTAGCTCATTGCCGTTGGGCAAGTGAGTTACTTAGTTTATCTGTGGCTTATATTCCTGAACTGCAGAATGGGGATCCTAACTTCTTAATGTTATTGTATGGATTACCCTAATTATAGATTTGAATAAGCAAGAAAATTTAATCATACTACACTATTTAATTCAGTGGGGAAATATATTAACATGGAGTTAATTATGAAATCACTGAATATGCATTTAAGATAAAATTATGTGAGAAAACTATAATCTTTGCCTATCATTTAAGAAACTCAATAGATAACATAAAAAATTAATGAATCCAGAGATAGCACTATATGCATTATATTGCATTCAGGGAACATTCTTTAATAAGGTGACATTTGATTAGAGACCTGTGCCAGTGATGGAGCCACAAATCTGAGCAAGAGCCTTTTAGGTCAAATGCTTTTTATTTTTATTTTATTCTTAATTTATGGGTATGTTTTACTTTGAAAATAAAAGTCCATTTAAAAATGAATGGGGAAGCCGGTGGAATGGCACAGGCCAGTAATCCTAGCTACCTAGAAGGCGGAACGATGGCAAGTTTAAGGCCAGCCCCAGCAAGTTAGCGAGAACTTGTCTCAAAATAAAAAATAAAAAGGGCGGGGAGTGTAGCTAAATGGTAGTGCACCCTGGGTTTAATCCCCAGTACTGGGGTGTGTGTGTGGGGGGGGGTGGGGAAAGAATGGGGAGAAATGAATGAGACATGAGGACATGGAAAGAGCATTTGTAAATTATTTTTTTAAAAAAATATTTTTTAGTTGTTGATGGATCTTTATTTTATTTATTTGTATGTGGTGCTAAGGATCAAACCCAGTGCCTTACACATGCTAGGCAAGCACTCTTCCACTGAGTCACAACCCCAGCCCTGTAAATTACTTTTTTTTTGGTACCGGAGATTGAACTCAGGGGCACTTGACCACTGAGCCACATCCCCAGCCCTATTTTGTGTTTTTTTTATGTAGAGACAGGATCTCACTGAGTTGCTTAACGTCTTGCCCTTGCTGAGGCTGGCTTTGAACTCGCGATTCTCCTGTCTCGGCCTCCCTAAGTGCTGGGATTACAGGCTTGCCCTACCGTGCCCAGCTTGTAAATTACTTTTTTTTTTAATATCTTTGTTTTGTTTATTTATTGTTTTTTTTTTCATGTGGTGCTGAGGATCGAACCCAGTGCCTCACATGTGCGAGACAAGCGCTCTGCCACTGAGCCACAACCCCAGCCCTGTAAATTACTTTTTAAAGAAGTTTGCCTAATAAGTAATTTAGGCAGTAAGCTAGGGAAGGTGTAGGCTTCATAAAGGTCTTTCTCAGGATGAGAGACGTTTGAGAGGTTTTGGGAGAAGAAAGGGAGTTTTTCCCAGACCTAGACAGAGTGAAGGTGAGGTAAGAGCAGAGATTAGATTTTGGGATAGGTAGAGGCTGTTCATAGGAGCAGTACTAAAGGCCAGTTGATGTTAGATACTGTGCATTTGTTGAGGGTCAAGCTTCCTGGTTGAATGATGTTTTCAAAGCAGGCTTCAACAGTTCAGGATTAGGAGTTAAGGGGACTGCTTTAGCTGGTATGAGATGGAGGTAGAATTGATAGCTCTAGAGAAGTTGGCTGGGATATTGATGTTAAGAGGATGCTTGAAAGGATGCATGATGAGGGTGGATGAGGAAGAGCAGGAATCTCAATGGCAGCAGTGGATCTGACCTGGAGCAAAGAGGACTGGAGGTCAGGATTAGCTTGAAGAGGAGTGAGAGCCTGGAGAGCCAGAATCTCGAAGTTGTGTTGTTGGATTAGAGTGAGAGATTTCAGGACTGGGGATATGGCTCAGTGGTAGAGTGCTTATGTAGCATGTCCAAGGCCCTGGGTTCATCCCCAGAACTGGGGTGGGGTGAGGGTGGGGGAATGAGAGGCTTCAGGTTCCAGAGTTGGTTCAGGTTCAGCTGCAGGTGATGTCCTCATTCAGAGTGAGGCTCGGGAGTGGCTGGCAGAAGAGAGCAGAGATGAAGGTTATTTGAGTTTGGGAGGTCAGGAGACTTTGGGGCTGAGGTGTTAAGTGGCTCATCCATGTGTGTGGGAATCTTCCTGAATGATGACAGCTCTCAAAATGGAGAAGCAACAATGAGTCAGATGCTAGAGTCTTCACTGAAGGAGGTGGTTGGCCAGAGATCAGGCAGTGATAGTTCAGAGAAGGGAAGAGAGTGGCATTGGGTGACCTCAGGGAGGGGTAGGCTTTTGATGGATACACAGGAGAAGGAGCAGCCTCTGCTGGACAGATGCAGTGGTGTAGAGAATGGAGAGATAATAAACACTTGTGGACTGATAGAGGAAAGACAAGCAGTAGAGATGGTGCTTTGTTTGAGGGGGTGGAGCTTGTTGATGTGAAAGGAGGATCCCAAAGGGCACGTAAAATAGTTGGCAGGAAGGGCAGCAGTGGAGGATGTAGGGAGTAGCAGGAGGATGGTAGTCTTTGAAAAGAGTTGCTATTGCTGGGTGCAGTGGTGCCCTCCTGCAATCCCAGCCACTTGGGAGGCTACAGCAAGAGAATTGCAAGTTCGAGGCTGGCCTTGGCAGCTTATTGAGACTATCTCAGAAAAGCAAAGGACTGGGGATATAGCTTGGTAGCAAAATACCCCTGGATTTAATCCTTACTACCAAAACAGAGAGACAAACAAAAATTGCTCATAGGTTGTGAATTTGGGGCAAGATACAAGTATGGCCATGAGGTGTGGTGGTGTGGTGTGGTAGGAACGCCTCTAGTGCTGCCAGCCTCTTAGCTCTAGGGTTAGACCTGCAGTTGCTGGCCTGTGGCCTTCACACCAGTACTTGGCAGCCTATGATCTTAGCTACCTGTGTGTCCATTAGACACACTAGCTTGTATGTAGGGTCCATGGTCTCTTCAAAGTCCTTTTGGCATGATTGGAACCTGTATGTGTATCATGGATTCCAAAACAAGAAGTTTAGAACATGAACTTTAAAAAGAATCTGTATTTAAATGCCTGCAAAAGTATCATTATTTCAAATGAGAGGTTACAGTTCAACTTTTATGCAATTGTACATGAATGAAATTTAGAGTACACAGAAAGATCTTAAACATTTCTTATTTAAATAATAAAATCCCTTTCAAACATTTAATGGGAAATTTAATGGACACTGAATGTGTCTGATCATATGTCCGACGTGACATTGATGGAACCTATCAAAGAGGGCTTAGGACCCTTTGGGTTGAGTTCCAAATGGAACTTCAGTCAGATTTTGTTCAAAAGTATGTGTTTGTATGGAGAAAAGATAGGTGTTTTGATGAATGGTGCTGGGAAAACTGGTTATCCATATGTAAAAGGGTGAAATGAGATCCCTATATTTCACCCTGCACAAAAGTCAACTCAAAATGGATCAAAGACATAGGACTTAGACCAGAAACTTTGCAACTGCTAGAAGAAAATGGGGGCAACACTCTAATACACACACACACACACACACACACGCACATATAATATATATACTACATATATAACACATATGTAATATATATACATACATGTATATATAATACATACATATATACACATACATTCAGGCAATGACTTCTTCAGTAGCACTCCTATCGGTCAGGAGCTAAAACCAAGAGTTAATAAATGGAATGGCATTAAATTAAAAAGCTTCTACACAGCAAAGGAAACAATTAAGAATTCAAAGAGAGAGCCTACACAAAGGAAGAAAATCTTCGTCTATTACTCTTCTGACAGGGCATTAATATCCAGAATATATAAAGAATTCAAAAAACTTGCCACGTAAAAACCAAATAACCTAGTCAATAAGTGGGGAAATGAATTAGTCACTCCTCAAAAGAAGAAGTATAAGCTGGGCGCGGTGGCTGAAGCCTATAATCCCAGCACTTAGGGAGGCTGAGACAGGAGTTCAAAGCCAGCCTCAGCAACGGCGAGGTGCTAAGCAACTCAGTGAGACCCTGTCTCTACATAAAACACAAAATAGGGCTGGGGATGTGGCTCAGTGGTCGAGTACCCCTGAATTCAATCCCCAGTACCAAAAAAAAAAAAAAGAGGAAGTATAGATGACCATCAAATACATGAAAAAATGTTCAACATCTTTAGCAATCAGGGAAATGCATTTCAAAACTACACTGAAATTTCACTTTGTTTATTTATTCTAATTAGGTATACATGACATCAGAATGTACACAAATGGAGCACAACTTTTCATTTCTCTGGTTGTACATGATGTAGAGTCTCACCATATGTGCAGTCATACATGTACCTAGGGCAATAATGTCCATCTCATTCCACCATCTTTCTTGCCCCCATGTCCCCTCCCCTCCCCGCCTTTGACCAAAGTCACTTCATTCCATTTAGAATGGGAGCTATCAAGAATACAGATAATAGAGGCTGGGGTTGTAGCTCAGTGGTAGAGCACTTGCCTAGCATATGTGAGGCACTGGGTTCGATTCTCAGCACCAATATATGAGTAAATAAAATAAAGGTTTCTCAACAATTAAAAAAATATTTTAAAAAAAAGAATACAGATAAAAGTTGGATGCAGTAGCACATACCTGTAATCTCAGCACTTGAAGATGCCGAGACAGGAGAATCGGGAGTTCAAAGCCAGTTCAAAGCCTCAGCAATGGCAAGGTGCTGTCTCTAAATAAAATACAGAATAGGGTTGGGGATGTGGCTCAGTGGTCGAGTGCCCCTGAGTTCAATCTCTGGTACCAAAAAAAAAAAAAAAAAAAAAAATGCAGATAATAGATGGTGATGAGGATGTGGGGAAAAAAGAACACACTGTTTGTATGATAATAAATTAGTACAACCATATTGGAAGTCAGCATGAAGTTTCCTCAAAAGACTAGGAATGGAACCACCACATGACCCAGCTATAACGTTCCTTGGTATTTGTTCAAAAGAATTGAAGTCAGCAAACTATAGTGATACATGCATACCTATATGTTAACAGATGAATCGAGAAAGAAAATGTGATATACACATACAATAGAGTTTTTTTCAGCCATAAGGAAGAACGAAATTATGTCATTTGCTGGAAAATGGATGAAGCTTGAGAACATTATGTTAAATGAAATAAGCCAAGGTCAAGGGTTGTATGTTTTATCCGTGGAAGCTAGAAAGAAAAAGTTGAGAAAAAGTGGGATGATCACATGAAAATATAAAGGAAATCATAGAGTAGAGAAGGGGGAGGAGGAGAGGGAAGAAGGGAGAGAAATACAAGGTACTTGGGAATGAAATATTTTATGTTTATAAACAGATGTATAGCAACGATTCCCACTATTGTGTATGCTTGCAGTGCACCATTTTAAAAAAATTCTAAAAATATGTATTTGTGTGCTATTGAAGATAGTGATTGTAAAGATAACCAGGCCTGCTATGAAAACCTATTTAGGTAGCTGGGAAGGAGATGTGCTAGTCTGAAGAATGTCCCCTGTCAAGAGCATCAATTTTGGTGTCTACCTTTGGTGATTTGGAGTCCTAATTTTATTGTTTCTTTGAGATCTCTTAAATATCACATGATTTGAGATGTGTGTGGGGAGATTAGAAAGGACAGGTAAACTGGGCACTGTAGTCCCAGCTACTTGGGAGGCAGAAGCAGGAGGATCACTTGAGCCCAGGAGTTTGAGGACAGTCTGGGCAACATAGCAAGACTTCTCTTTCTCTTTTTCTTTTTGATACTGGGGATTGAACCCAGGGGTGCTTTTCCACTGAGTCACATCCTGAGCCCTTTTTATTTTGAAACAAAGTCTCACTAGTTGTTTAGGGCCTCACTAAGTTGCTGAGGCTGGCCTTGAACTTGCAATCCTCCTGCCTCAGCCTCCCGAGTTGCTGGGGTTACAAGTGTGCTCCACCACACCTGGCTCAAGACTTGTCTCTTTTATAAAATCTCATGTAACCCCTGCAACAATCTTTTTTTTTTAAATATTTTTTTTAAAAGTTGCCAATGGATTTTTTATTTTATTTTATTTATGTATTTATATGCAGTGCTGAGGATCGAACCCAGGGCCTCACACATGCCAGGCAAGCGCTCTATTGCTGAGCCACAGCTCCAACCCCCGCAACAATCTTATGAAACATACGATAACATTCTCTTTCTATATCAGAGAAAACGATGGCTCAGAGAGAGAAAGTGATTTTTCCAGATTATATCTAGGTCTTAAAACTCCAACTTCAATATTCTTTACTGTAGGAGCCTGAATAATACCTGCCTTTTTCTTTTCTTTAAAGATATAATCTCACCATTTTGCCCAGCCTGCCCTTGAACTCCTGGGCCAGTCTCCTGCCTTAGCTTCCCAAGTAGCTGGGACGATAGCTGCCTGGCTGAGAAAATATTTTTGACAAGGTTTTATAAACTGTAAAATGCACTGTGAATGTAGTTATGATTGATAGGGGTCTCAGGTAATAGGGTGGTGATTAAGAGGGATGGAAAGAAAGATGGCAGATTCGCGACACTTCTTTTTTTTTTAATATATATATATTTTTAGTTGTAGGTGGACACAATATCTTTATTTTATCTTTATGTGGTGCTGAGGATCGAACCCAGTGCCTCCCGCGTTCTAGGCGAGCACGCTACCACTGCGCCACAATCCCAGTCCCTTGTGACACTTCTTATTGGCACATGCATCACCTGTTTTTATTAACCAACCTGTTCACTGTAACTAGTTATGTGATAAACACCCTTAACCCTCCTGATTCAAAACAAAAAGCTGGGACCTTGGCAGTCACTCACATCTAACCAGATGGTCTCCTGTACTCAAGGTCACCGTCAATCTGAAACATGTTCCATCCTGCTTGTTGCCGTTTCCACAGAGTGTGTTGCGTCTGTCTTCCTAACATGCTTAAGTCTTACATTCTTAGTTATTTGAGCTGAATAAAAAAGCTTGCCACTTTATGTAATTATGTAGAACTTCCTCTTTTCACTTAATAGTCTGTTGCTGATGTTTAGCTAGACTGCTGACTGCTGCTGTGGTGTATTCATTTTGACGCTTGTGTGACTGGATCACAGTTGTCATTCTCTCTCTGTGGGCATTTGTTTCCAGGCCTGGGCGTAGGAGTGATGTTCTCAGTTTCCCAGTACGTGTCTTCTGCCCTACACGTGCCAGAGTGTCTCTTGGGCATGTGCTTAGTGGAACTGCTGAAGCCCGGGCACCTGTGACCATCCAGCTTTGGGGGATAACCCCAAACTGGTTTTCAGAATACTCGCACTGGTTTATGCTTTCATCAGCATCATCTCATGAGGAGCCTGTGTTTTCCACACGTAGTAATTAATTAGATTTTGTAAATTTTTGCCGATTGAATGCATCTTGTCTGTTAATCTTGTTGTAGACCCGATTTGCTTCACCCTGATCACTAATGATGCCAGACATCTTTTCATATGTTTATTAGCCATATGTGTTTCTTCTTCAGAATGTCCACTTTGTTTTCCCCTTTTCTTGTGTGGTTCCTTATGCTTTTCCTTCTGGTTTGCATGTGTTCTTTGTATATTCTCTGTTCACTGAGTTTTAATTTGTGTTTCTCCATTTTTTTCTAACTTCTACTTTTGATATCCTTTTCTGTTTTTGTAAACATATAAAATATGTTTAATATCTGATACTTTTCATCTGTGGGTGTGTGGTTGTGTTGTTTGTGTAGCTTCACCACTGGGACCTCATTTTGTTAGGTGTTTTGTGACTATTATGAGCCTTTTTTTTTTTTAAATATTTTGTTTAGTTGTAGTTGAGCACAATATCTTTATTTATTTTTATGTGGTTCTGAGGATCGAACCCAGTGCCTCACGTATGCGAGGTAAGCGCTCAACCGCTGAGCCATAACCCCAGCCCCTATGAGCCTATTTTTGATTGAACTTTATCTATGGTAATTTTTGAGGCTTGGATTGAAGGTACATTTCTTCAAAGAAGATCTTTTGTTTTTGTCAGGCCTCTGTTACTAACCCAGGGACATCTAAAAATGAATTCTCAGCTTTAGAGTTTTTCATGCTATGTGGCAATGAAGCTTGAGCCACAAAATGTACCTGAGTACCAGCCTGTGATTATAAGGATTTAAAAAAATTTTTTTTTTACTTGTAGATAGATGCAATATTTTTATTTTAATGTGGTGCTGAGGATTGAACCCGGTGACTCACAGATGCTAGGCAAGCGCTCTACCACTGAGCCCCAACCCCAGCCCAGGATTTTTTTTCCTACTCCAACCAACCTTCAACTGGAGATAGGCAAGTGTCCCTTATCAGGGCATTCTTGTTTTTTTTTTTCTAGTTCATGCTTTTCCTGGCTGTCTTTCTTTTTTTCTTTTTTCTTAATTGGAATCCCTTGGCTTTGTCTTCTCTCAGAGCAGGTGGTTGGCCACCAAGTGAAGCTTTAGGGTCACAGGAGGTCAGCATAACATTTCTGTATTTGTGGTTTTACTTTTCTCTTTAATGTCTTGAGTATTTTCTTTGCTTTCCTGCCACTTCACTGAAGCATTTAGAAATATGTCATTCTTGTTCTTTCCAGCATGTTTAGATATGGTGCAATAATAGGAGGCTTGTTGGGTTATCCAGTCCACACCACACTTGAGAAACCCTTGCCTTGTTTTTGTATAACTAAAGAGGCTCTCCCAAATGACCAAGTTAAAAAAATGTGGACATCATTGTCCAAGTACACTGGTCATTGTGTGCCAAGACCTTGCTTTAGTTCTTGTTTGTGTAAAATTTCATTTCAGTGTAGGCTGTTAAATATACTTAGCTAGTTGCTCCTCATCCTTTTTTTGGTTTTGTTCTGGAGATTGAACCCAGGACATCATGCATTCTAGATTAATGTTCTTCCACTGAGTTACATCCCTGCCCTTTTAAAAATTTTATTTCGAAACAAGGTCTTACTAAATTGCTGAGGCTGGCCTCAAACTTGTGATCCTCCTGCCTCAGCCTCCCAAGTTGCTGGGATTCCAGGTGTGCAGCACTGCACCTGGCTTCATCTCCTAATTGTAAGCAGATGACATAACAGTTTCATTTCCCATGCAAGGCAGAATTCATGTTTGCATAGGGTATTGAGAAGTACTGTAGTGATTCACTTATTTTCAGGTCTCAAATTTCAGTATATAGTTGTCATTTTAGTTAAGCCAAATCGATTTTTTAATTATACAGTGTTTTATAATGTGGAGTTCAACATAAAACCTCAAATAGAGAAAACATTCTTGTGATATTTTTGTGATATAGCAGTTTTGTCATATTTTTATGACATAGCAGTTGTGTCTTAAGGTATAATTACTATTGTATCTTTATTTTATTTGTTGATTTTTTAAAAAATATTTTTAGTTGTAGATGGACATAATACCTTTATTTGTTTTTATATGGTACTGAGGATCGAACCCAGTGCCTCACATGTGCTAGGCGAGTACTCTACCACTGAGCTATAACCCCAGCCCCTATTTGTTGATTTTTATGGATTGTTTTCGGCAGTGAATGACTTCCTAAAAACCTCGTCATTCAGAATATACTTTTTTGAAGCAGGGGTGAATTATGGGATTAGGAGAGGATATTTTCTGTTTATTTTTTAAATTACTTGTGCTACTCAGCAAATAATATCTCTAATTCACTAGCACTTAAACTTACCTCAGAGTAAAATCATAAACAGCATCTCTATAAGTTTGAAGAGGAAACATTTAAGATCCTGAAATTTGGACAGCAAAAGAGCTTTAGAGATGATGAATACCTGGACAGTTTAGGAACCTCAAAAATCATCCCTTTGTGTTGTCACTGTGAGGAAACAAGGAACAGAAGAGTGACCTGGGATGCCAAGTACATATCCAGTTACCCTCAAAGCTGCAAGTGGAAACGAGGCCTGATAGCTCGACACACTCTCTAATGTGCTGTATTGTTTCCCTGTGTATCATGGTTAGTTAAGTATTTTTTGCATTTTTATACCTATACATTAAAAAAAATTCTCTTTATACATTTTATAAGATGAACTGACCCTACCATGTTTAAAATTAATGTATGAAACAGACATTTTACATAAAAAAAAACCAACTACAAAATAATCTTTGGAATTTATGGGAGTGTTAAGCAGACAACAGATTTCTCAAGTTTATTTCCAGAATACCAGTAATTACCATGACTCCAGGCAACCTTGTCTGTTTATTAAAGCAAAAGAAAACAACCCAGAAAGTCTGAGATGTAGATGGTTCAAGATACCAGGGAAGTGAAATACAGCTTTTTCTGAAATAAGAGAGCTGCTTTTTATAAACAAAACGACTGTCATTATTTCCTGTTTTTAAAATCCTATTAAAAGATGTTTGGGAACTTTATTAGCTCTCTGTAACTCCAGAGATAACCATAAATTAGATTGTTAAAGAAGTGAAGTTCTGAGCTGGGGCTGTAGCTTAGTGGTAGAGCGCTTGCCTAGCATGTGTGAGGCACTGGGTTCAATCCTCAGCACCACATATAAATAATAAATGAATAAAATAAAGATCCATCAACAACAAAAAAATATTAAAAAAAAAAGAAGTGAAGTTCTAAAGACAAGCAAACATTTCACATCAATGGCATTTTTATTGATGCTAGTTAATAATAATAATGGCAACTGGCATTTCTTAAGCATTTCCTGTGAGCCAACTGGGCTGGACAGCAGGCATTATTAGCTCATTTAATTCTAATGGCAACCCTAGGAGGTAGATATTTTTCATAGATTAGAAACCAAAGCTCAGAAAGCCTAAGCATGTCCAAAATCACTTTGCTAATAAGTGGTGAGGCTGGGCCAGGAGGCACAGAGCTCTGCCAGACTCCGGGGCCGCACCTGACCTCCGTTCTCTGTTAGCTCCCTGGCTAGCTTGCTGAGAGCAGTTTCGTTTCTGACAGATGGTTGGGAGAGTTTAAGAGGGTTTTTAGACCATCTTGTGCCTTAAACCTCTTGTTGCAGGATAAGCTTCAGGGCAAATATTGCAGCAGTGATTGTGGCAGGTAGAAGGATAAACAGGAAGAAACTAATGATAAAGGAAGTCAGTATTTTTGAGTACTTACTATGTGCTAAGCAGACAGGTGCTTTTGCAAAATTCATCCACTGTTCATTTGTTCATTCTGCAAATACTTTCTGAGCATCTGCTGTGGGTTTGTCACTGTGCTGCAAACTGGAGATACAGTAGTGAACAAAACAAAGTCCTTGTATTTCTGGAGCTTCTTTTTTTGGGGGGTGGAAGGTGGGGAAGACAGAGGACAAGCAGATTAAGAAGTAAATGGATCTGGGTGCGGTGGTGCAAGCCTGTAATCCCAGCACTTAGGGAGGCTGAGACAGGAGAATCGCGAGTTCAAAGCCAGCCTCAGCAAGGGCGAGGTGCTAAGCAACTCAGTGAGACCCTGTCTCTACGTAAAACACAAAATAGGGCTGGGGATGTGGCTTAGTGGTCGAGTGCCCCTGAGTTCAATCTCCAGTACCCAAAAAAAAAAAAAAAAAAAAAAGTAAATGGACCACCTGTCAGGTGGAATAGATGCTAGGGAAAGGAAATAGAAAGATGGAGGTAAAGTGGTATAAGGTTGGTTCAGGAAGAACTTTCTTTACAAAGGTGCCAGTTGAAGAGCTCTTTAAAGACAAATCCTGAGGCCTGGTACAGGCTTTGGATTTTTCCCTGAGTGAAGTAGGAAGCCATGGACAGTTATCTGAGGGTCCCCTACTTAATGAGAAGGCAAAGAATTTACAAAATTATAAGGGATTTTACTTTTCTTCACCTTTCTG
>PVHX01025841.1:0-21689 GCA_004024805.1 Geosciurus inauris | reverse complement strand
CTGGCCGGCTCTCAGCTGGTTGAAGGTGCCTGCCCACTGGGTGGGGGTGGGTCTTCCTCAATTCAAATGCCAGTTTCTTCTGGAAATGCACTCTCAGACCTACCCAGATAGTGCTTTGCCAGCTCTCTAGGACTCTGAATTCAGGGGCAACCTGAAGGCTGAGGCCGTGTCTTGGCACTCCTGTATTCTCTGTGCCACTGAGCACCAGGCACAGGGGGATGCCAAGGGAACACTCACATTTTTTAAAAAAATTTTTTATTATTTATTTATTTATTGGTACTAGGGATTTAACCCAGGCATGCTTAACCACTGAGTCTCCTCCCCATCCCATTACTTTTTTATTTTTTTAAAGCAGAAGATGCATTTCAAGCCATAGTTCACATATGGAGCTCAGCTTTTCATTTCTCTGGTTGTACACAAGGTAGAGTCACACCATCCATGTCTTCATACATGGACCTAGGGTAGTGATGTCCAACTCATTCCACCATCTCTCCTACCCCCATGCCCCTTCCCTTCTTCCCCTTTGCACTATCCAAAGTTCCTCCATTTCTCCCATGGTCTCCCCTCACCCCCATTATGGATCAGCATCCACTAATCAGACAAGACATTCAGCCTTTGGTTTTTTGGGATTGGCTTACTTCACTTAGCATGATGTTTTCCAACTCCATCCATTTACCTGCAAATGACATGATTTCATTGTCTTTTATTGCTGAGTAATATTCCATTGTGTGTATATACCACAGTTTCTATGTCCATTCATCTATTGAAGGGCATCTAGGTTGGTTCCAGTTTGGCTATTGTGAATTGAGCTGCTATAAACATTGAAGTGGCTGCGTCACTGTAGTGTGCTGTTTTTAAATCTTTTGGGTATAAACTGAGGGTATAAATAGCCGGGTCAAATGGTGTTTCCATTCCTAGTTTTCTAAGGAATCTCCATACTGCTTTTCAGATTGATTGAACCAACTTGCAGTCCCACCAGCAATGTAAGAGTGTGACTTTTCCTCCACATCCTCGCCAACACTTATTGTTGCTTGTATTCTTGATAATTGCCATTATGACTGGAGTGAGATGAAATCTTAGGGTAGTTTTGATTTGCATTTCTCTAATGGCTAGAGATGTTAAACATTTTTTCACATCTGTTGATTGATTGTATATCTTCTTCTGGGAAGTGTCTGTTTAGCTCCTTAGCCCATTTATTGATTGGGTTGTTTATTTATTTATTTTTGGTGTTAAGTTTTGTAAGTTCTTTATATATCCTGGAGATCAGTGCTCTATCTGATGTGCATGTGGCAAAAATTTTCTCCCATAATGTAGGCTCTGTGTTCACCTCATTGATTGTTTCTTTTGCTGAGAAGAAGCTTTTTAGTTTGAATCTATCCCATTTATTGATTCTTGATTTTGTTTCTTGCGCTATAGGAGTCTTGTTAAAGAAGTTGGGGCCTAATCCGGCATGATGTAGATTTGGGCCTGCTTTTTCTATTAGGTGCAGGGTCTCTGGTCTGATTTCTAGGTCCTTGATCCACTTCAAATTGAGTTTTGTGCATGGTGAGAGATAGGGGCTTAATTTCATTTTGCTACATATGGATTTCCAGTTTTCCCAGCACCATTTGTTGAAGAGGTTATCTTTGCTCCAGTGTATGTTTTTGGTGTCTTTGTCTAGCATGACAAAGCACTGTATTTATGTGGGTTTGTCTCTGTGTCCTCTGCTCTGTACCATTGGTCTGCCAGTCTATTTTTGTGCCATTGCCATGCTGTTTTTGTTACTATTTTCTGTAATATAGTTTAAGGTCTGGAATTGTAATGCCACTTGCTTTACTCTTCTTGATAAGAATTGCTTTAGCTATTCTGGGTCTCTTTTTTTTCCAGATGAATTTCATGATTGATTTTTCTATTTCTATGAGGAATGTCATTGGGATTTTAATTGGAATTGCATTAAATCCATATAGTGCTTTTGATAGTATGGTCATTTTGAAAATATTAATTCTGCCTATCCAAAAACAAGGGAGATATTTCCATCTTCCAAAGCTTTCTTTAATTTCTTTCTTTAGCATTCTGTAGTTTTCATTGTAGAGGTCTTTCATCTCTTTCATTCAGTTGATTCTCAAGTATTTTATTTTATTTATTTTTTGAGGCTATTGTAAATGGGGTAGTTTTTCTAGTTTCAGAAATGCATTTGATTTATGGGTGTTGATTTTATATCTTGCTACTTTGCTGAATTCATTTATTAGTTCTAGAAATTTTCTGGTGGAACTTTTTGAATCCTCTAAGTACAGAATCATGTCATCAGCAAATAGTGGTAGTTTGAGTTCTTCTTTCCCTATCTATATCCCTTTAATTTCTTTCATCTAATTGCTCTGGCTAGAGTTTCAAGGACTAAGTTAAATAGAAGTGGTGAAAGAGGGCATCCCTGTCTTGTTTTTAGAGGGAATGCTTCCAATTTTTCTCCATTTAGAATGATGTTGGCCTTTGGAGTAGCATAGATAGCTTTTACAATGTTGAGGTATGTTCCTACTCTCCCTAGGAGAGTGTTTCAAGTGTTTTGAACATGAAGGGGTGCTGTATTTTGTCAAATGCTTTTTCTGCATCTATGGAAATAATCATATAATTCTTACCTTTAAATCTATTGATGTGATGAATTACATTTATTGATTTCTGTACGTTGAACCAACCTTGCATCCCTAGGATGAACCCCACTTGATCCTTGTGCACTATCTTTTTAATATGTTTTTGTATTCAATTTGCCAGAATTTTATTTAGAATTTTTGTGTCTATATTCATTAGAGATATTGGTATGAAGTTTTCTTTTCTTGATGTGTCTTTGGTTTTGGAATCAGAATGATACTAGCCTCATAGAATGAGTTTGGAAGTGTCCCCTCTTTTTCTATTTCATAGAATAATTTAAGGAGTATTGGTATTAGTTCTTCTTTGAAGGTCTTATAGAACTCAGCTGTGAATCCATCTGGTCTTGGGCTTTTCTAGATTGATTGGCTTTTAATGGTGTCTTCTATTTCCTTGCTTGAAATTGATCTGTTTAACTTGTGAATATTGTCCTGATTTAGTTTGGGTAAATCATATGACTCTAGAAATTTGTCAATATCTTTGATATTTTCCATTTTATTCGAGTACAAATTTTCAAAATAGTTTCTAATTATCTTCTGTATTTCAGTAGTGTCCATTGTGATAGTTCCTTTTTTATCATCAATTTTAGTAATTTGAGTTTTCTCTCTCTTCTTCATTAGTGTGTCTAAGGGTTTATCAATTTTATTTATTTTTCAAAGAACCAACTTTCCATTTTGTCAATTTTTTCAATTGTTTCTTTTGTTTCAATTTTATTAATTTCAGCTCTGATTTTAATTATTTCCTGTTTTCTACTACTTTTGGTGTTGATTTGTTTTTTTTCTAGGGATTTGAGATGTTAGGTCATTTATTTGTTGACTTTTTCTTCTTTTAAGGAATGAACTCCATGCAATGAATTTTCCTCTTAATACTTCTTCATAGTGTCCCAGAGATTTTTATATGTTGTACTATTGTTATCATTTACCTCTAATAATTTTTTAATCTTGTCTTTTATGTCTTCTGCTATCTGTTGTTCATTCAATAGCATATTACTTAGTCTCCAGGTGTTGGAGTAGCTTCTATTTTTTATTTTATCATTGGTTTCTAATTTCATTCCATTATAGTTTGATAGAATGCAGGGTAGTATCTCTGTTTTCTCATATTTACTAAGAGTTGCTTTGTGGAATAATAAACAGTCTATTTTAGAGGAGGATCCATGTGCCGCTGAGAAGAAAGCATATTTACTCATTAATGGATGAAATACTCTATATGTCTGTTTAGTCTAAATTATTGATTGTTTTAACAAGTTCAATAATTTCTTTGTTTAGATTCTGTTTGGAAGATCTATCCGGTGGTGATAGAGTTGTGTTAAAGTTACCCAGTATTATTGTGTTGTGGTTTTTTGATCCTTGAACTGGAGAAGAGTTTATTTGATGAATGTAGATGCTCCATTGTTTGGGGTGTATATATTTATAATTGTTATGTCTTGTTGATGTATGATTCCTTTAAGCAGTATGAAATGTCTTTCTGTATCCTTTTTTACTAACTTTGGCTTGAAGTCCACTTTATCTGATATGAGGATGGAAACATCTGCTTGTTCATGCAGTCCATGTGAGTGGTATGTTTTTTCCCAACCTTTCACCTTCAGTCTGTGGATATTTTCTCCTATGGGATGAGTTTCTTGAAGGCAGCATATTGTTGGGTCTTTTTTATAAATCCAGTCTGCCAGTCTACATCTTTTGATTGATGAGTTTAGGCCATTAACATTCAGGGTTATTATTGAGACATGGTTTGTATTTCCAGTCATTTTGATTTATTTTTGGTTTTTAACTTGACTTGCTTTCTCCTTTGATTGGCTTTTCCTTTAGTGTAGTTCCTCCCTTTCCTGATTTTCATTGTTGTTTTTCAGTTCCTCCTACAGAATATTTTGCCAAGTATGTTCTGTAGTGCAGGCTTTCTAGTTGTAAATTCTTTTAACTTTTGTTTATCTTGGAAGATTTTTATTTTGTCATCAAATCTAAAGCTTAATTTTACTGGATGTAAGATTCTTGGTTGGCATCCATTGTCTTTCAGAGCTTGGTATATGTTATTCCAGGCTTTTCTAGCTTTAAGGGTCTGGGTTGAGAGATCTGCAGAGATCCTAATTGGTTTCCCCCTGTATGTAATCTGATTCTTTTCTCTTGTGACTTTTAAAATTCTCTCCTTATTCTGTATGCTAGGCATTTTATTATAATGTGCATTGGTGTAGATTTGTTGCGATTTTGTACATTTGGTGTCCTGTAAGCATCTTGAATTTGATTTTCCAATTTATTCTTCATGTTTGAAAATTTTTCTGATAATATTTCATTGAATAGATTGCTCATTCCTTTGGTTTGTAACTCTATGCCTTCTTCTATCCCAATAATTTTAAAATTTGGTGTTTTCATGTTATCCCATAATTCTTGGATGTTCTGCTCATGGTTTCTTGCCATCTTCACTATGTGGTCAACTCTATTTTCAAGATTAAATATTTTGTCTTCATTGTCTGAGGTTCTGTTTTCCAAGTGATCTAATCTGTTGGTGATGCTTTCTACTGAGTTTTTAATTTGGTTTATTGTTTTCTTCATTTCAAGGATTTCTGTTTGATTATTTTTTCAGAATCTCTACCTCCTTATTGAAGTAATCTTTTGCTTCTTGTATTTGCCTATGTAGCTCCTTATTGAAATGATCTTTTGCTGCCTGTGTTTGCTCTCTTATAAAATCCTTTAATTCACAGAACATTTTAACTATGTACATCTTGAACCCCTTCTCTGACATTTCTTCTGCTGTGCTGGCCATGGATTCTAATAATATAGTATCTTAGTTTCTTTGGGGCACTTTCTTCCCTTGTTTTTTCACATTGTTTGTGTGCCTTCCCTTCTAGCACTGCAGATCTGAGGTGTTACAGTTTTTATCCTATAGGCTTATAGTTCCCCTGCAGGGCTCCAATACCTCTCCTTTAGGGGGGAGATCAATATTAACAGATCCTAATACAAACAATATACAGCTTTAAACCAAAGAGCTCCTAAGATATTTATGATTTTGTCACAATATACAGAAATGGTGATTCGATTATTATCAACAATATAAACAGTGGGGTTGCAAAAGGGTCTACAGTTTCTGATGGTGGACAAAGACAGAAGCAGGGGTGAAGTGTAGGAGGAGATGCTAAGGAGGTAGGAAGTGAGGATATAGAGTTATTAGAGCTTAGAAAGGGTGAGAGATCAAAAGAAGTTGGCTAGTAGCAGGAGAAAAGAGAGAAAGAGATTTTGGGGAGATAAGTGAGTGGGAAGAAAATAGAGTACAAAAACACAAACATAAAAGTTAAGAAAAATAAAAAGTGTAAAAATAGAAGATAAAAGAATATACAACACAACTGTAATATAGTATTCAGACATCCCAGTCCTCGGTAGCCAAATGCGTAAAAGTACTTGGTTTCACAAATGTTAGGGATATGTGGGTGGGAAAAGAGAGAGAAAAAAGAAGAAAGGGAAAGAAAAAGAAAAAGATACTAGAAAAAAAATCTCAAAGGTAAATTAAAGGATTGTTTTTGTTGGAGCTCAGTATCTTTCCTGCTTCCCTCTCATCCAGTGGGTGGGGTTGTCTGTTGTTTGCTGGTAACTTCACCCTCAGGCCTGTGAAGGTTATTAGGGTGGAAGGGTTGGTCTTGAAGGCGGAACTCCTGGAGGTGGGGTATAGCACTTGCCAATCCCCATTGGAAGACTGCACTCCAAGGATCCCCTTTGGGACCCTTCATCTGACATGGGTACCTGGTCTTGTTTCCTTATATTGCCTGTGGACCTCACAATTCCTGGTCTCTAATTTAGTCATTACATAGTATCTCCCTCACCCCCTCACTTTCTACTTCCCAGTCAGGAACCTCTCTCTCAGAGGTCTTGTAGGTTGTGCTCTGGGGCCTGTGCACTTGTCACAGAGAGCTGATTTGTATTGGGCAGATCAGGACCAGGCTTTGTGAGCCACAGACTGGTCATATAGTTGCAGGTGCTGTGCTGGGTTTGTGGCTGCAGGGGAGAGGGGAAGTTTGGGGACTATAGGCACATTGATATTGCTTCTAGCCCCCAGCCAGTGTCCCAAGCTGGGAGTTGCCCCAACTAAAGATGGCGATGGCTGTGAGGATAATCCAAGATGGCGACAAAGATGCCCCAAGATGGAGGTGGCTGCTTTCCGAGATGGGGTGTTGGAACACGCCCAGCAGTGGTGTTGGCTGATGTGTTCGGAGATGCAGCTCTGTGGACTGCAGTGTTGTGGTGGGTGGCTGTCTCCAGACCCTGTCTGTTGTCCCCAGGTACAGGCTACCATAGGGGATTATTGCAATGGTTGTGGTGTCCCAAGATGGAGGTGACCAAGGGAGCCCTTCACAGGTAGATGAAGGTCCACAAGGGATTGGCAGCCAGGGATCCTGCGTGGGAGCGGTGGCTGGGAGTCATACACAAATGCTAAGGACGGGGGACCCACCAGGGGACGTGGCCGGCATTCCTGTGCGGGAGAAGCTCTCAGTGGTCCTCTAATAACTCACGAAGAAACAGTATTCCCACTGCTTGAACCCCAGGTCATGGAGCGAGGAGGAATGCAGCCTCCCTCTAGCCCACCATCTTGGATCTCCCCTCACGCTTTTAACTGGATTAAAGTTAAAGCCATGATCTGATGCAGAAGTGGAGTCTCCAGGCTCTTGCTGGCTTGGAGTTCTCTATGAAGGCTCACCTCAGCCATTCTTCACCTCACCTGTAACTGGTTGTTGTACCTTAGATCAGGAATGCTCCCCAAAGGCTCATGTACTGAGGGTTTCACCCTCAATACAGCAAGGTTCAGAGCTGGGCTTTGGGAAGTGATTGAATCACAAGGGCTCTGACCTCATGGATGGGTCATTGATCCGCTGGGGGACTCCCAGTTGCACGGATTACTGGGAGGTGGTGGAAATAGTATGGGGTGGAGCCTAGCTGGAGGGTGTGGGTCTTTGGGAGGACGCCCTTCAGGACCACCTCTTGTCCTCAGCCCTCTTTCCAACCCCCATGAGACCAGCAGCTCTGCTCTGCCATGACATTCTGCCTCACCTCAGACCTCGAAGGGAGTCAGTCAGTCGTAGCTGAGAACTCTGAGCTGTGAGCCAAAACCAATCTCTTCTTCTAAGTTGTTCTCAGGCATTTTGTCCCAGGGATGGAAAGAGGACCAACTCACCCAGTCTGCTGGGTAGGAGCAGAACTTCCTGACCAGGCCAGCTCAGCTCTCCAGTGTGTCTCAGGACCCCGACCCTCTGCTGGGCTGCTCCTTGTGCTGGAGACACCCTTCCCACCCATCTTCACTGATTAGCCAACCTCCAGTCATTGTTAGAACAGAGCTTAGGCACAACCTCATTTCAGAAACGCTTTATCTCCCCCGGACAAAACTTACTGAACCTTCCACTGTGGGAAGGGCCCCCCTAAGTTATTGCTGTCATTCTTCAGTTTTCTGCCCCTCTGGGAGCCCATGTTCCTTGAGGGCAGGGACTCACCTCTGAATTAGGAGTCAAGTCATGTCCACACACCTGGGTGGCCTCGGTCATCAGCATTAGCATGGGTGTCCCAGGAAGCAGAGGCCTGCACTTCCACAGCACATTTCCCTGGGCCCTTGTGACTGTGGCTCCCGCCACCAAGGATGATCCTGCGTGTTCCCACCTCTGACAGGAGCTCAACCAATACTTCTAACGGAAGTCAATAAATATAAAAAGATAAAACATGTCTTCAGGTAGAGGGAATTAATATCCTTATAACTTTTTTTTTTACAAAACTCTCCTCGGGGTGGCGTGCTTGCTCACAGTGCACGCCCCCACCCTTTATTACTTCTCAGGTTTGCTATTGAGCCTTGGCTTGTGGTTCTGTTGTACATTTGATCTTCTTGGCCTGTACTTAAGGGTTATTGTCCTCACAATAAAATAAATAAACAGAACACAGGGCTTTGTAATGGCTGTTACCCAAATACAGACTGTGAAGCCTTTTGGCAGCTTGTCACAATTTCACACGCAGGATGGATGGAGCAACCCCTGACTCCTTCCAGAACAAATCCGATGTGATTCCTCACAGATGAAACAGAAGGATGTGGTTGCTGGCTACAAACCCACAATTCTCAACGCACCTTTTCTCACATCCTACGGAATCATCTCCACCACCCCCTACCCGGCAGCATCCATGCCACATCTGAAGTTTGCTACTCCCAGATGCCCTTGCTGACCCCAATAGGGTGGCCTTTGACCAAGCAGCATCAAGATTTGAAACCAGACATGGCGCACGGTGAGGAGGATCTGTACTTGGTTATGTCTGCGTTCTGTCTGGGAGTCACAGTTGGCACGGGGCACGTGTCTTCTCTGTGGCCATTGCAGTGGTGGTTCTGGCCTCTAATCCCAGCTACCTGGGCTCAAGGGTGTCATCTGGCAAGTACATGTCACGACTGAGGCAATATGGCTCCGGAGCTGGGGTGGGGCTGGCTCCTGACCTGGAAAGGCGCTTCCCGATTCTCACCTCTTACCATGGCGCAGGCAGCAGCCTCCCAGCCTCTTACAGATGTTCCAGGTGTGGTGAGGTAGATTCCATTTTCTGCATCTCGACCTTGCTGCCCCATTCCACGGAGGAGGAAATGGAGGCTCAGAGTGAAGAAGTGGCTGTGCCTAGGTCCCTGGCTGGTGACAGAGGAGAGAGCCTGCCTGAGCCACCTCTTGTGTGGCTGAGCTGGCAGTCACCAAGGGGATGAGGGGATGTGGCCCAGCACTCTGATAGGTTCCCTGGACAGTCTCCCAGCAGGAGGAAGGCCTGAGTGCTGGGAAGCCATTGCTCCCTTTTCTTTCCACATCCCCTCCCTGTTCTCAGGAACAGAACAAACAGCTGTCCTTCCTCATGGGCCTCTGTGGTGAGTTCCTGCCTCACTCTCCTCTGTGGGTGTTTTCTTTGCCCTGCCACCATCTTCAACTCTGGTGGGGATTCCCTGAGCTAGCCCAAGGAGACCAGCCCTGCCATGGAGAATTCCCCCTGGCTGCAGCAGACTGTACAATCCCACCATTATGATGGCCATGTGACATGCCACCTCTGCCCCTCCCTGTGTGCAGTCTTGGTGGGAGTTGCATCTCAAAAGCTCTCTGTTGAAGTTAGTTGGGATAATAGTTTGTGGTGAGCAATTATTCCAGTCATCCTCCATCTTGAAGTAGAGGCATTTTGACCAAAGCCAGGTCATGTGACATCTAGGCCTTGGGAAGAATGGCCAAGTCCCAGGCCTTTATTTATGGGGAGATGGTTAGGATGGCTTCCCTCTGTGGGAGTTTTGAGGGCCGTGATTGCCGAGATCTGTTCCATCCTGACTCCCACTGGCTCCGTGCATGCTGCATCCACTCTCTCTATCTCTCTCTCCACCCAGAACGGCTGCAGTGCCCCACATGGACCAGATCCTATCAGACGTGGGGTGGGAGCCTGGCACCTGAAGTCCTTGCCACCATCGCCCTGTGGATCCTTAGGATGGAGACCACACTGGGTCATCGCCGTTACCCAGAACCACCTGCAGTTTTGGCTTCAAGTTTGACTCTCTGAGCCCTTACCAAAGTAAATCAATTTGCTTCCATCAAAGTACAAAATTATAACAATTTGGTGTAATGATCTTAACTGGCTTTGTTTTGTGATTCTAGGATCAGGCAAACACTTCATTCCATAAAATAGAGTAAGTGTTTCAATGTCCCAAGCGGATGTTGGTTTTACAGACAGAGAAAGTCTAAAGAAAGTAGAAACAAAAAGTTAAAAGCAGACAGGTCACATTAAAGTTACTCTGTGAGTCAGGAACTGGCACAGAGGAATCCCAGCACTTTGGGAGGCTGAGACAGGAGGATCATGAGTTCAAAGCCAGCCTCAGCAAAGGCAAGGTGTTAAGCAATTCAGTGAGACCCTGACTCTACATAAAACACAAAATAGGGCTGGGGATGTGGCTCAGTGGTTGAGTGCCCCTGAGTTCAATTCCCAGTACAAAAAAAAAGACTGGCCCAGCCAGGTCTCTTCAGGTCACTTCTCTTCTGTAAGGATTCGAGTAGAGGGAACCTCATTAGCATGTCCGTTGATGCTGGCTTTGGGAAATTGGGCTGCTATTTCTCTAATCTTGGTTTCTCAGAACATTAGCCTGAGTGATTCCATTTTAATTTTTCAGCCTGGCCTGTTGGGGTCTAGTGGAGAAGATGAGTCTCAAACAACGGCCTGCAGTCATTTCCACCGAACCCTCTAAAATCACAGAATCTAGCAGTCCCTCCCAACCCTGTCCCTCTGTTGCAGAAGGAGTGGAAACTGTGATGGACTGCTTTCCCTCCATTTCCTCAGCGCCTTGCCTGCCAGCGCTCTCTGAGCCTGTGCAGAGGCACATGGGATGCCAGCAGAGCACGTGGAGATGCAGGAGGAAACTTGGGGAAGCCCACTGGGCTGCGTTTGCCCACTCCTTTTAGCTGTCGGTGTGTTTCACAGTCCACAAACGTAGCTGTAGTTGAGGCTCACAAGCAACATTGAATAACCAGCCCCGTTTCTGCCAAGCGTGTTCCTGGTCCAGCTGTCACTTCATGGAGTGCTCTGTGTGGAGTTGGTGACCTGCAGAGCCTCCCCATCCAAAGAAGCAGAGGTCCTGCTTGCCGAGGCCATCCTGCCCTTCCACTTTCTGAACACACACACCACAAATATTTTATAATATTCCTATAAAGTGTTTTTGTGTGGACATCTGTGCTAAGAATATGGTTAACTTTTCTGATACAGTTGATGGCTTTGGGAGATGTTGGAAAGCTTGCTGGCCAAGAAGATTCAGCTTTTCTTCTTACAGGCTGTAGGATTCTGGCAGGATCAGTGAATAAAATGGCCAAATCCAAAAAATATGTGGTTGTCCTCAGTGACGTCTGTATTTCCCTCAAAGAGTCTAAGGATTCACAGGAGCTTTGAAGGCTGTTCATATACTTTTGCTCAATGAAGCATATACTGTTTATCAACCCCAGATTTAAATACATAAGTGCCAAAAATAAACCTTTCCTGCTGGCGCCGTGATTGAACTTAATGTCTGCTGGGAGGCTCCCATCTGCAGTCCCTCTGGGCCATCTCACCTGATCGCAGATCATCTCGAGCCAGATCCCCTTCAATGAAGTCACAGGTTTCCATGCTCCCCTATCCTGTCCAGTGTCTAAGTTCTGCGGTGGGGGATTCATGCAGGGCGCAGCATCATGGGGAGTAGGCCGTCAGTTCCTGGGTTGTCCTGGGTCCACCACGATGCTCCTCGAGCGTCTACCACTCCAAATCATCCTGGGTCACCATGGTGTCAGCTTTCTGTGACTGTAACAAATACTCGGGATAATCAACTTATGAAGAGAAAAGGCTTATTTCGATTCGTAGTATGAGAGGTTTTAGTCTGTGGCTGGCTGTCCCTGTTGGTTCAGGGCTGGTGGCAAGACAGTGTGTCACGCAGACAGCGTGTGGCGAGCAAAACTATGCACTTCATGGCCAGGACACTCACACATCAATCAATAACAATAATTAACACATAATGATAGAAAGAAGAGGGGCCAGGGTCCTACGGTCTCTTCGGGAGCATGGCCCCGGTTACCTAAAACCTCACACTGGGCCCCACCTCGAGTGCTGTGGCCTTCCTGTTGCACCACAGCCAGCCTTCAGCACAGGTGCCTTTGAAAACAATCCGGATCCGGACTATCTCAGTCATCCCCAAGGCCTGGATCAGTGGTCCCTCCTCCGGACCCCCACCCTCACCCAGTCTCACCGCAGGGGCTGCCCTGCCCCACTTGTGGCTTGCATGGTGGGCACTTGTGGAAGCAGGATCCCGTCCAGGCCCAGCTCACCTCCATCCGCAGAGCCATGAGCCTCAGGACCTCCCTTCCATCCGGCCCTATTGCTGCTGTCAGAGGAGCTCATTTCCCCAAAGTAGGAACAGAAAATCCTTTTCTCAAAAGATTGCTCAGCCATCCTGAAGAGCATGCTCAGAGACCCCCAAGTTTGCCCTATAGTAACCTAAGGAGGGAAAGCCCCTGTCTAAGATTCCATATGTTTTACTTGCAGCTCATGAATCTTGTAAAACCTGGGGCCGAGCAGTCAGGGCATGTGCAGTGGGCATTATGGCACAGGGACCTGTTAGTCACCTCTTGTTTAGCACTCCCAGCAAAAGCCTGCCAGAGGCCTACAAAGAACTCAGAAGTGCACGTAATCCCAGATCCCCTGTGAGTCCCAGACCCGCTCTGAGCCCGTGGGCGCAGGTCTCCGTCATGCGCCTGCGGCACCCTTGCAGAACCTTCTTCCAATACACTCTCTGAACTGCTGCTCTTTGTCTTGGTGAATTCCCACTGCCTGTGTGCCAGCCAGCATCCAGGTCCCACGACCTATTGGGACACATCTCCATTTTACTCTGCTAAGCCTGAGAGGTTAGGAGTCATACAATCAGCCACCAACCTGAGCCCCACGCAGAAAGCAAGGACCATGTCTTTCCCTCTCTTGGCCTCAGCAAGCACGGAGCTCCACGCCCTGTGGTCCGCTCCCTCCCCCAGGGCTCAGGACAGGCACCAGGGGCACCTCCCAAAGACCACCAACATCCTTGTCTCTGGCCCTTCTGCTACCCACACCATTTCTTATCTCACATATTGATCTAGAGTCCCATTTTGAGCAAAAGAGGACAAGAAACTATAGATTTGACCTGCTCACACATTCTTCCCATTTTTTTTTTTTTCCATCTGCCACAGGGACTTGGAGCTTTTGAAAATCTAAAGATGTGACTCCTTTGTTTGATGGTTCTGCGGTGTCAGTCTTCTCCTGAGACACTCGTGGTCGGCTGCCTGCGTGGATGGAGCCTTTAGAAAATCACATCTGTGAATATATCAACTGCAGTCCCACTGTGGCTTCATTTGCAGGGCAGCGACTGGAGCGAGGAGAACCTGGATCTGACAGTTCCCATTGTCTCGCTCACATTTCCCGGGGCCTGAGCGGCAGCGGGAGCACCATTCAGACCTGGCAGGATGGAGCTGGCGCTGAAACCGGGATGGGGTGGGGGTGAGCTCCTGCCTTCTACACCCGGGGCTGTATTGCCACACCATCTGGAGCCATAAGGGAAGAATGGGCTGAATAAATATAAGGTGTAAATGCAGAGAGCGTAAACGCATGAAATTGGCAATGACTAATTCATCATCTCACAAATCTGTCTTTACAAAGCAAAATAAAACTCCAGTCAGCGAGCCGCAAGGAGCGGGTGCAGTTTTTCCAGGAATAGCTGATGGAAAGGGGGAGGGGGAGAGGAACTGTTTGGAAAAATATGCAAATTATGAAACTGGCAGATTGGGATGACACTTGGGGTGATTGGTACACTGATTGGCGTGCTTTGGGGAGCACTGAGGAAGCATTATATTGTCTTCCTAAAAAATAATAATGATGATGATGATGAAACAAGATGAAAGAGTTCAGCGCTTCCTCACCAGAGGCTGGAGCTGTGGCGTCAGCTGTGCCTTTGTGAATGGCTTGAAGAGCCCCGTGTGGACGCTGTCTACACCAAAGAGCGGTCTTAGACGCAGCCTGGCACAGGTGCTTTGATTTATTCAGTCATTCATTCAACAAAGGCTTGAGAGCACCCCATCTGCGGCAAGGAGGCTGAGGATGCAAAGAGAATCAGGCAGGTTCTCTGACCTTGAGGAAGTCAGGTCCACTTCCGGCAGAGGATGTACCTTGTGACCCGCGGGAGGGAGATGGGTTCCCACAGCAGAGTCTGCTGGGGGTGGGGAGAAGGGAGCTGGAGAGGCTTGGGCAGCATGGCGTTGAGCTGAATGGGAAGAAGGCAAAGGGAACCCAGGCAGAAGTCCTCACATGTCCCCTGGAGGTGGGAGAACAGGCTTCCTGAGCCCGCGCCCCTGTGTGGGGCAGGGCGCGGGGCTCCCCCGAGCTCCATGGCACTGGTGCAGCTGAGTGTGGGAACCACTGGCAGGCTGAAACACCTTCCAGCTTCCTGGGTCTCTGGGTTCCTGGGAGAAAGGGGTGATCACCCCACATGGGAATCTTCCCACATCTCCAAAAAAATCCCGAGACAGACTACTGCCTGCAAGAGAAAACCGAACAACCTGTCTGCAACCACAACTGCCCCACGAGGAGGAGGAAAAGCCTAGAGACCCCGATTTACATGAGGCTAGTGAGAGGACAGACCAATGCCATCTTAGCACTAGGGCCTGTTGTCCCCAACCCCCAGCTGAATGCCAAAGGCCTCCACCCAGCTCCTAGAAAATTGCAAGATTCTTTATGATGCTCTGCTCTGGCGCCAGCAAGTCATTTTACAACTTAGGGCCAGCCAGTCAAAATGTCCAACAATAGCCCCCTGTTAATCATACCTATCAGCCTAAAGGGCAGCTGACCTCACACTGACCACACTTCCTTTCACTCAATCCTGTAGTGACAAGACTGGAATTCCCCTTCGCGTGCTTTCCTATACCCAATCCTGTAACACCAAGGCATGTACTCCTCTGCTTGTGGTTGAAACCTATAAAAATGCCTGCTCCCCTAAACTGGGGGCCGCACCTCCCTACCCGCTGCGTTGGTGAAGGTGTGCGGTCCCTGCTCAAGCTTGAAATAAAGACCCCTTTTGTGATTGCGTCGGGATTGTACTCCTGGTGGTCTCTGGTGGTCTCGTGAGCTTGGGCATTACAGCCAGAAGAGGGCTGATGGGAGCCTGAGCTGGACCCAGCCAGACCGTGGCCGGGGCTGGATGAGGGCAGGGCGTAAGGGACAAGGACAGGGACAGGCCTCCCTGGGGCACCGCTGAGAGCAGGTTTGGGGGGCGAGGGAGAGGGAGAGGCGCCTGGAACGCACGCAGGACCCGAGGGACAGGCTGGACCACCATGCTGTGTGGGTGAGGGAGCTGGGGCCCTGGGGGAGAAGATGTCCTCGCTCCAGAAGTCTGACAAAGGAGGTGGCTGGTGACAAGAGCCCCTTGAGTGGAAGGTGGCCAGGTGCCTCATGTTGCCCGGGACTTTCTCAGTTCTCATTTTGGAAGT
Source organism: Geosciurus inauris (assembly GCA_004024805.1). Classification (NCBI taxonomy): domain Eukaryota; kingdom Metazoa; phylum Chordata; class Mammalia; order Rodentia; family Sciuridae; genus Geosciurus; species Geosciurus inauris. The sequence goes on along the minus strand of PVHX01025841.1, from coordinate 6,088 downwards.
CCTTAAAGCCAGGATTTAAAATATGCAGTCAGAGTAGACAGAATCGGCTGAACTGAGGGAAAGGAGCCAGACAAGTCCAGGTGCAGAAGGCTGGAGGGTCCCTTAGTGAGCAGTGAAATGTTGCTGTCCCCAAAAGCCCAGCAGAATCTCCCTTCCCAAAGAATTGTTAATGAAGCAACCCCTGAGCTAATCCTCCCTGAGGCTCCTTCCTGCCCACTCACCCCTCCCCAGCCCTCAGCCCAGCTGTTCACCTCCCCTGCCTCCCCACCAGCACCTTCCAATCTCAGATAATTAACAAGGTAGAGGAGAGGAAGGTAACAGGACGAGGCATCAGTTGTGTAAAAGGGATGGACCTCCTCATCTCACGGATTCTGCCTTTTGGGTGCCCTTCTTCCTGGGGAGAAGTCTGTTCTTCTATCCTTTAAATAAAGCTCCACTTTCCAGTCCTCCCTTGCCTCAGCATCCCTCTCAGAGAAGCAGGACTCAAGGTAACCGGTAACTGGCCATTTCACCCTGACCAGGACACCTGGGGTCCTGTCAGGCAACCTGGGGAGACAGATGACCTGCTTCTGCAGAGAAGAGAACAAAATATTCAGAGGAAGTTGGTTGTCAGCCTCGGGGAGGAGGGGTCAGGTTTGGGGTCAGGTTTTCAAGAGCTGTCTCTCAGGGTACGCACAGAGGGAGTCTGGGAAATTCTAAACTGGACGAGCCACACCTTGGCCATAGGCCCCACTCTTAATAAAGTCCAGCACACAGACGCCATTGGTGGTCATTTGCTCAAAGTCACGGAGTCTCTGGCAAGTCTCTCCACCTCTGAGCCTGTGGATGACAGCGAATAACATACTTTGCATTGCCGTTGGACTTGGGTCTACTCTTGACCCCCATCATCAGATAGAAACTCCCTTTCCCTGGACGCTGGCCTGTGGCCCTGCAGCCTGACTTCTGCCCAGGAAGTGCCAGTAATGAGGTGGGGCAAACAGCAGTGAGGTGGGGCGAAGAGGCAGAGTCAGTCTGACTGGGATCACCCCTCTGGGCCCGCTGGAGTCAGGGTCATTCTCTGCACGACAGGAGCCAGTGCCCTGGCTGCAGTTCAGCAAGGTACTAGCATAGTTAGCAACGTAATGGAACACTTCTTTATGAGCCACCCTCAGGGCTCGGGGCGAAATCCTGTGTCGCCAACAATAAGAGTTAATTAAAAGTCCATCATGTTCAGTCAAGCTGATATCCCTTTGGATAGAATCATCAAAGGTGTTAATTACTGAAACCTGGAAGAGCCAGGTTTTAATCATCTCTGCAACAATGATAACTACAACAGTGGGAGCTGGGATTCGGGACCTCCACACGAGTTTGGAGAAGCAGCCCTACTCACGGGCCCGATCGTGTGCACGGCCTTCATAGACCACAGCAAGCACCTGTCGCCTAGTCCAGGGGTACACAACCACAGAGGGAGATATTTGAGACAGACACGTACACAGGACAACATGAGAACAGGAAGGTGGCCGTCTACAAGCCAAGAGGGAGCTGGAGTGGGTCCTTGCCTTGCAGCCCACAGAAGGAACCACCCTAGTCAACACCTTGACTCTGCCCTGCTGACCTCAGGAACTGCCTACAAAAAATCCCCATTGTTTAAGGAACACGGTTTATGTTGTTTGGTCACAGCAGCCCTAGAAAATTCATACAGGGATACATTTCTTAAATAAAAAAACAGAGCTCTATTTATTCATTGGCGCAAGGTCAGATCAGCAGTAAAGACCACGACCATTAGCCACAGGGGTAAAGGCGCGGCTGTATTGGGGTCCGCTCTCGGGCAAGGTTCACGGGTCCACCAGTGTGGGCTGGGGAAGTGGCACCCAAGACTGGGAGAGGCTGCTTTTATGGGTAGGTGGAGGGAGGGGGATTCTCATCAAGAGGTGTCTCTTCTTGGTTGGCTGAGGCCAGGTGACAGATATGGGCCGATTTCAGAGATCAGTGCGTTCATTGATGATTGGTTGATGTCAGAGCGGTGAGCAGTTGACCATTTGGTGAGCGGCAAGTCTTGGCATGCGTGGGTAACTTCAGATGCCCAGCCTCCCTTTGTCTAGCCGCCAGCTCCCCACCCAACAATTGGTATTTCTGTAGGAGAAAGCGTGTAAATGTTTGCATTCCATTGAGCCACTTAGGATGCAGGTAAGCCCCCCACCCAGACATTTTTAAGCCACAAAAGATTCTTTCTTCACTGATGTGCATGAGAGGAGCGCAGGTGTCCCTCAGCACCAGAGAGGGATTGATTTCAGAGCCCCACAGATATGACCTGGTATATAGCATTTGCATGGAATCTTTGTTTATTCACCTGCATACATTTTTTTTGTAGTACTAGAAATTGAACCCAATTTCTACCCTCCAGCCCTTTTCAGTTTTTATTTTGAAACAGGATCCTGCTAAGTTAGTTGTCCAGGCTGTTCTCAAACTTGTGACCCTCCTGCATCAGCCTCCCAGTGGTGGGGATCATTGGCCAGCACCACCACGCCCAGCTCTCCTGCATGCTTTAAAGCATTTCTAGAATACTTTTAATACCTAATACAATGTAAATGCTACAAAGAGTTGTTACCCTGAATTGCAATTTGCATTTTTATTATGGTATTGTTATATTTATTGTTTTTCATGAATATTTTGGACACATAGCTGGTTGAATCCTGAGACGCAGAACCCATGGGTACTGAGGGCTGATTCTAGAGATGTGTTTTGATCCTAAGTGGAGGGAGAAGAGAACATGGCCAGGAGAGAGGGCAGCTGTCACTCTCTCCCACACACCATTTATGTCCTCCAGCTACTTTGCCAAAGCGGGTCTCCTCCAAAAAGACCCTGGGGACCCGCTCTTGTTTCTACGTCTGTTGCAGGGACTGAGGTGGAAGAAACTTTGGCATATAAGCTGGCACCCTCCCCCAAAAAATACTGGCAGAAATTTAATGGGGGAGTCTCAAAACTACAGGATGGTGGCTCATGACATTCTCAAGCACAGTCACAGGGGATACCCAGCTAACACAAGCTATGTGGAAAACAGCAATTCCCCCCTCCTCTGTCTCTGTCTCTGTCTCTGTCTCTCTCTGTCTCTCTCACTCTCTCTCTCTCTCTCTCTCACACACACACACACACACACCAGGTGACATGGAAAATATACACAAATGCAATTGCTGCTAAATGGTTTCCATAGCAGTCAGGCCGCAGCCCTGTCTCCTGGTTCGGCTGCACAGACAGACTTAAGGTCAGATGCTTTTGGAAGGCTGGTGGCCATGTTGATGTCATCAACATCCAGCCGTTCCCGTCACAAAATACACAGGGTCTGGAAAGAAGATGGCAAGGGCAGAAAAACAGGACCGTAAGTGACACAGGTTTCTTAATGACCAGCGGCTCAGGTCAGGGTGTGGTCGCCGTCACAGGCTTTGTGCCTGGCTTGCTACCTCTAAAACCTGTCTTTGTAGAACGCTGGTGCGTGCTATGGCTTGGATGTGAGGTGTCCCTAGACTCTGTGCTAATGTGGGAGGGGAAATGATTACAAGAGCCGTGACCTCATCCTGGACAGACACATTTGATGGATTACTAATTGGAATGGATCACTGGGTGGTAAGCAGGTGGGCGTGGCTGGAGCAGGTGAGCCACTGGGGACACGACATGGGGTTTGTGTGTGTGTCCCCGAATCCTTGCTCTCTCTGCTTCTTGGCCACCATGAGCCGAGCAGCTTCCCTCTGGAACACTTTTCCTCTGTGATGTTCTGCCTCACCTCAGGCTGCAGCAATGGAGCGGGTGGACCATGGACGGAACCTCTGAAACTGTAAGCCCCAAATAAACCCTTCCTTCTTTAAATTGATTTTGGCAGGTATGATGGTCACAGTGATGAAAAATGGACTAGGACAGCGCATTATTATAACACACGGCAGTGGGGGTCACTGTGACATAGTTGTGCATACACACATGGATTTGGTCCATTCCACTCTGCAGCACCTCCCCTTCCCCGCCCTCCCTCCCCTCTCCCTCTGACCCTCTTTGTCCACTCTACTGGTCTTCCTCCTATTTTCATGGGGCCCTCCTTTCTGCTTTTCCCCTCTCCCTCTCTAACTTCCACATGTGAGACAGCACATACAATCCTTGACTTTCAGAGTCCGGCTTTTTTTCACTCAACATGATGTTTTCCACTTCTATTTATTGTCCTGCAAATGACATGACTTTATACTTTTTATGGCCAAATAAAAATCCACTGTGTATAGGTACCATGTTTTCTTTATCCATTCCCCTGTCATGGACACCAGTGCTCGTCCATAACTTGGCTATCGTGAATGGTGCTGCTGTGGCCGTTGGTGTGCCCGTATCGCTGAGGGTGCTGACTTTGATAGCTTAGTCCCAGGGTGGTTCCATTCCGACTCTTCTGAGGAGCCTATATTCTGATTTCCATAATGGTTGTGATAATTTACAGTCCCACTAACAGTGTAAGAGTGTTCCTTTTTCTCCACACCTTCTCCAGCATTTATTATTATTTGTATTCTTGATGGCGGCCATTCTGAGTGATGTGGGATTAAATCTCAGTGTAGTTTTGATTTGCATTTCCCTAAGTGCTAAAGCTGTTGAACGTGTTTGCATGTGTTCATTGGCCATTACAATTTCATCTTTTGATAATGTCTCATTAGTTCATTTTCCCATTAATTGATTATTTGCATTGGAGTAAACACTAATCAGTGCCTAGGAAAGCTTGTTCCAGCCGGGAGAGAAGAGAGACTCTAAAGACTGTGATAATGATGGAAATGGAAAGGGAAAACTGGGCTCTTCCCTTTTCTCCAACCTTTAGGCACGCAGAGTGACCTTGCTTGTAAAGTAAAAGAATGTACTAAGAAAACATCTGAAGAAGGATAGGCATGCAACCTGTCCTGTATATTCCCCCTGCTTGTAGATGTAGTATGGCCCTCCGTTTTGTCCCAGCCCCCTGCCTCTCCACTGAGCCCTCCAGGTTCTTCTTTGGAATCAGTTTTCAGTAACTTGCAGCCCTGGTGTTGAACAATTTGGCTCATGGTTCTGGAGGCTGGGAAGTCTCAAAGCGTGAAGCCAGCATCTGGTTGGCAACTGGTAGGGCTTCTTGCTGCATCTCAGCGTGGCAGAGGGCTTGCAGAAGACAAGCTAACTTGGGTCTCTTCTCCTCTTCCTATAAAGCCACAAATACCATCATGGGAGCCCCATCTTCATGACCTCATCTGATCCTAATTACCTCCTAAAGGCCTCCCCTCCAAGTGCCACCTATATTTGAACTTGGGGATTAGGTTTCCAATCTGTCATCTTTAGGGACACACAGTTAAACCATAACATGGGCATATGTTCAGGATCTGGAAGAAAGGTCAACAAAGTCCCTGCACTCTGCGTTCAGTTAATGACTCGACATTCCAAAGGTTGCTTTTCCTTGCCCTCTTGTTCCCTGCTTAGGTGGCACAGGACTCCTGGGGCAGGTGATGGTTATGCAGTACCAATTCTGCCCTCTGTGCAGGATAGAGGGTGACCAAACCTTGTCCATTTGAGGGCTGTGGTAATTTGGCCTTGCATCATCACCCTCTAGACCCAGGGCTCCAGGGGGGCAGTGAACCTGCCCACTTCCTTTCTGTGCCCCATGGCATGGAGCAGATGCCAGGATGCATTTGTTCAGTGACTAAATGAGGGCACTCAGTGGTTTTACAAGGGAGAAAAATCAAAAGAAAATGAACTGGGTTTGATCCAGGGGAAGGGAATTAGTAAGTATCCATCATCTGCCAGGGATGTTGACAGAGGTTGGCAAACCAAGGTTTAACCACACAGCCAAAGCAGGGATGGGAGAAAACAGCATCTCCATGCTCGTATCCCCACTGAGCTCACATAGTCCAGAAAGCAAGACACCACATTCATTATTTCATTTTATCCTACAACCACCCTCCAGGGGCAGATGTTAGCTCAGAATGCTGATGTATAAACCGCAGCTCAGGAAACAAAGGGCCTTTCCCAAGGTCATGCACATGGTAGGTCTGATGACCCACTCACAGCTGCCCCTAGACCTTCCATGATCCCAAGATGTCGCCATCAGCAAGAATCACTGAAGTCA
>PVHX01025840.1:0-21819 GCA_004024805.1 Geosciurus inauris | reverse complement strand
TTCTACCAGAAAACTTCTAGAAGTAATAAATGAATTCAGCAAAGTAGCAGGATATAAAATCAACACCCACAAATCAATTGCATTTCTATACATCAGCAATAAACCCTCTGAAAGAGAAATTAGGAAAACTATCCCATTCACAATAGCCTCAAAAAAAATAAAATATTTGGGAATCAACTTAACAAAAGAGGTGAAAGACGTCTACAATGCAAACTACAAGACACTGAAGAAAGAAATTGAAGAAGACCTTAGAAGATGGAATAATCTCCCATGCTCCTGGATAGGCAGAATCAATATTGTCAAAATGGCCATACTTCCCAAAGCGATATATAGGTTCAATGCAATACCAGTTAGAATCCCAATGTCATTCCTTATAGAAATAGAAAAGGCAATCTGATATTATATCATTGAGGAGATTGTGCATTCCTTTGGTTTGAAATTCTGCGCCTTCTTCTATCCCAATAAATCTTAGATTTGGTTTTTTGATGCTGTCCCATATTTCTTGTATGTTCTGTTCATGATTTTTTACCATCTTCACTGTATAGTCAAGTTTGTTTTCAAGATTGTATATCTTGTCTTCATTATCCGAGGTTCTGTCTTCCAGGTGATCTAGTCTACCGGTGATGCTTTCTATTGAGTTTTTTATTTGGTTTATTGTTTCCTTCATTTCAAGTATTTCTGGTTGATTTTTTTTCACAATCTCTAGCTCTTTCTTAAAGTCTTTTGCTACTTGTAATTGCTCTCTTATCTCTTTGTTAGAATGATTGATGGTTGCCTTTATTTGCTGTCTTATTTCTTTGTTGGATTGATCAATTTTTGCCTGTAATTGTTCATTTATGTCATTCTTTAGTTCGCTGATCATTTTAATTATATACATTCTGAATTCTTTCTCTGACATTTCAACAACTATGCTGTCAATGGATTTTGTTACAGTGATATCGAGGTTTATTTGGGGTACTTTCTTCCCTTGTTTTTTCATGTTAATTGTATATCTTCCTTTCTTGAAATACCAATCTGAGGTATTGCGGCTTCTATCCTATAATCTTGTATTGACACTCCAGATTACCTGTGTCTCACCTTGGAGCTACTTCTATTCCCTCAGTGTCCCCAGATGGGCACTACTGCCACTAAAGTTGGTGGCGGAGGTAGTGGATGTACCTCTAGAGGGCAATGGAAGTGACCTTGGCTTGGCTCCTGAGGTGGCCCCTGAGGGCTGTTTTGCCGCTCTTTTGCATTCTTGCTGGTGAACAGAAACTCCGGAGCAGAATTGGAGGTGGGCCCAGGTCTCACTTAGGCAGGGTCACAAGCAGGAGAGTCTGTGTGCAACCCTTACAGTGAGTGTGGGCACCCCTGGCATTCTCTAAGGGCAGTTTTGGGCCTTCTGTCTCGCTTGACCACAGGAAGTCTGGAGCGGAACTGAGGCGGGTCCAGGCCGCTCTTGAGCAGGGATGCCTCCACTGGTATCTCTGGAGCGACCCTAACCCTGAATTTCGGCTCCCCAGTGGCTAGTGGCCAGCAGTCCCTGGTCTCCCGTTGGCTGGACACCTGTAGAGTTTCCTGAGGGCGGGTCTGCTCTTAACTACTTCTTTTGGTACTTTTTTTCCAAGGTGAGACTTTTCCTCTTTAGTATGAAGCATGTGTAGTCATAAATTTTTCTTTTGAGTGTGACATTTACTGTATCCCTTGGATTCTCTTTTTTATTCCTTTTTGGTTAATTTTCCTTTTAATTTAATCTCTTATCCAAGGGTTAGCTAAAAGTTTTTAAAGGGGATATTTTTATTATTATTTTTATAGATTTTTGATGTGATTATTTGGATTATAAAGTCTCAAGTTTCATAAAATGTGATTAAATCTGCTTGCTACCAGTTAATCAGCTTCTTCTTCTTTTTTTTACTAAATAGAGATATGATACCCTCTAAAATATTTTGAGTGAACTAATGGGTCCATATGAATTTATTTCAAATGTGTTAATACTCTTTCAATTCCTATATTAATTTTTTTATTAAAAAATTTTATGTAGTGGAATTACCACTTATAGAAGAAATACTGAAGCCTACATTATGTATGTAATTCAAAGATTTTCATGCTGTCAGGTAAAAGTAAAAGGTAAAGACCACTTAAAGGAAACAGAAACCCTCTTTCACAATAGAAAAACCATTTCTGTTTCAAGTTGGAGTTGATACTTAATTCCTATTGCTGATAGACTACTGTATTATTTAGAATACTTAACAGTGGAAAACCTGAGTCCAAACAGCAAGGAAATGAAGTGCTGTCTGCACAACCAGAAGTTCAGCAGTAGGGCGTTGGGTTAGATTTTGGCACCCAGCCATCTCAGCAAACACCAGGTCATCTCCACTTCTCCATTCTGACCTCAGTGATGTCAGCTCCATTCTTTGTATGCTGTTCTTGTGGCTTTTTCTTGGGAGTAAGGCAATTTCTCCAGAAGTCCCAGGAAACCCACCCCCACTCCTTCATATTTCATTGTGCCAAATTGAACCTCTTCCTGAATCAGTGAGGGCAGTGGCATTGCCATGATGAAGTAAGGCCTGTCCCCAAAAGGCTTTGCTTTTGCTTCTTAGGAGAGAAGTGGACTGGGTGCCAGAGTAAGCCATAGCAAGCCTTCAACAGATGTGGTGTCCCTCCCTAAGGAACTGAAGTGCCACGCTTCTATTATTTATAAGATGTCATTGAAGTATCAAGGTGTTGCCTGGTCTGCAAGAGCTCAGTGTTTTATAAAATACTTGTACAAAGCTCAGTGTAGTAGCAGAATTATTTTTACTTGTATTTTTAATGCATTTTGTGTATCAAAAATAGTACATTCAGATTTCAGACTGAAGAATCTTGAAGTTAACATTGACTCAGCCTAGACTTCATACAGTTTTAAGTTGTAGAAATTATCAATGACAAAGAAAGGCATAGTAGATAAATACTGTTAATAATTGGACACTTAGATTTATGTTATGTTTAGAAGAATTCCAAGAACTATGATTTAAATTTGACATTGTTTCTTTTCAAACTCTGGTCTTAGCAAGTGCATATACTATTACTCACATCCTGCTTCTGATGATCTCTTAGGCACCCACGTTGTCACACTGTGGAGCACGTCAAATGCTCTCATTCTGCCTGGAAATTTAAACTTATTTTGAAGATCCAGAGAACTAATGTTCATCAGAAGGGAGATATTCAGTGCTGAAAAGATTCACCAATGTATATAAAGCATAAAAATTTCAACAAATTTAAGGCAGAAATGTGAAAATACATGTCCCTAAAACTGTCTAAAGAAACAAATCCATTTGGATAAGCAGATTGTTCATAAAGGTGCCATTTTTAGTTTCACCTTTGCAGCTGAAGGATGAGTTTTAGTCCAGGGTGGTTTGTGTTTAGAAAAATATTAGCTTCTGTCTTTGCCTTATTTAAAAAACAAAAACAAGATCTCCCAGTCAGCCAGTGACCCTAGAGCACATGGATCACCAGCTTCTACTCCGAATGCTATGGAAGGATTTAAAGTCTACGCTTAGCTTAAAATGTCTAAGGAATTAGGTAGTAAGCTTAGAATATATACCAGAACATAAATTAAAGCCCACCCCTAGTGCCAGGGTCAGGCCTCTAAACAGTTTTGCTTCTGTACTTTGAGAGAGGAGTAGACCAATTGTCAGAGGAAAAAAACATGATATGTGGGGGCTGGGATTGTGGCTCAGCGGTAGAGCGCTTGCCTCGCATGCGTGGGGCCGTGGGGCCCTGGGTTCGATCCTCAGCACCACATACAAAGCAATAAAATGGAGACGTTGTGTCCATCTACAACTAAAAGAAATATTTAAAAAAAAAAAAAAAAAAAAAAAAAAACATGATATGTGTGCAACAGAGTTGGTATTTCTCCCAAAGCATAAGGGAATGTAGAGAAAGGTAAGGGCACCAACCGAAACCTACTGACTCACTCCAGGTGCAGAAGGTGAATATCCACCCAGGAGAGTGTGGCAGTCCAGCAACAAGAAGAATCTGAGCATGCACATGCTGCGTGCCCGCTCTTCTCTAAGGACTTTACAGAGCTTACCAAGTGTTGTTGACAAACCCACAAACTGAGGGTAGGTGCTGGGATCTGCATTTAGACGGGGCTTACAGTTAACATGGCAAGGTCACAGAGCTGACAATAGGACAGGGAGCTGCCAGTTCCACCCATTGTCCCATTGTCCCATCAGAATTCAACTCATGCTGAAGGAAAAATCAATCCTGTAACAAGTAGGAAACAATAGTATATTCTCAAAGAAAAGGGTACTATTTAAGCCTTAATACCAGTTTATTTTAAGTGGTTCTTGCACATCCTTTTATTTTGAAGCTAAAAGTTGTCTCATTTGTTGGTATTTTTCGTTTAAATCTGTCTGAATCAATCCATTCCAGACTGTTCTGCAGAGTGTACTGACTAGTGCCGATTAGTCCGTGCTTTGTTATTAGCCACATACAATTGCGTGTCAGTGACAGAGTGGCACAGCAGATGATTGCTTAGTTACTATATCCAACTTCAGTCTTCTTGGAGTAATTTTTTTTTTTTAATCTGAAAAGCAATATACAAAATCAGCAGCCCTCAGCATTTTATTTTAACAAATACATGTTAGATGACAAGCTGCCTTATCTAAAAATTCCAATATATGTAGTTAAATTTATGGATTTAGAGCTGGCTAATACAAAATAGACTTATATTTTAATTTTTTAAAAGCAGATATTAAAATGAAATCTAAAATAAATTATATTTTGTATATGGTGTATGTATTTAATTATAGAATGAGGAAAGAAAAGAAAATTGCCACTTGGTATCAGTTCTATTAAAGATCACTGGGTTAAAAAAATATTTTCATTTGTATTATTCTGTCATAGGACTGTACCCTTGGAACTGATGCTTTAGCAAGAAAACCAGGATTTCTTCATTCTAGTATGCATTTAGAGTCTTCGAAAATCTCTTGTCTTTCACTTTAAATAAGGACATGTGTGGGGATTTGCTCACTGCCACTCCCAGTGAGCTTTTCATATCTGGTAGGGCTCTTGTAACAGTCATGGGCTCAACTTGATGATAGAGACACTCCCCTCCAGATATTATATTTGGAAGTTAGTCATAGCTTTAAACTTCCATTGGTTACTTAAGCATGAGTAAAGTATTCGAATTTCTCTCAGTCTCATTCTGGGACTGAAATTAAGATTTGCAGTATAAAGCAAGAGCATTGTTTTTCCAGGGGATGAAAGAAAAAACTGTGGATCCCAGTAAGTGTGGCTGTCCTAACATAGTGCTGGCTTTATAAAATAATAGTAAAATATAAAACTTGCCAATAGATAAAGCATCCGAAACAGAACAGGTCCATTTCCTAAGCCCTATACTGGCAGATATCAAGAGCATCTATACTCATTTAAATTATCTGACAAGCAGTAAGATATTTTTTAAATAGCTGTTAGTGATGACAGCCATCTTAATTTGCATATTTGTCTAATGTTTTTTTCCTTCCAAAAGATATAAAAGCAGTATAAATCCATTGTGAACATAGGAATTTATTTTCTTAATATCTACTATATTAGCCCTATTATAAATTAGTAAATTAAATAGGCACATCTCAACTTTTGACTTTCAATTTCATTACTGTTACTTAGGTATGAACCCAGCCATGCAAGCTGTGCCAACTTTTACCTATTCCTTCCAGGAGTAAGCTCGCTTCTGTGGTGGTACTGGTTCTCCTGGGCTGGGGGCCAGGGGTCAGGAGATCTGTGTAGGAAGATATGGAAGTACACCTTCCTGCCTGCAGAGGATTGGGCCCTCCCCCTCAGTGCTGAGTAGCTGTGGCTTTGTGCTGTCTGAAGTTTAATAACTATAAATTATAATAATTCTTTCCATGGGTAAAAGCATTTTTCCATTTCCTTCTTTTTTGCTTAGAAATTAACACATTTCTGAGTTTCCGTGATGCTCAAGAGAAGCTTAAGCTGCAGCATAGCTCCGGAAAATGAGTGCTTTCTCCCCACCCAGCTTCCTCCTTCACTTTGTTGGCTTTTGTGTGGCTGACATTATAATGTTTTGTACTTACTTATCATATAAATGCATAGTATTTTAATTATGTTGCGTTATAATATAATTCCAAATTTCAAACAATCTTGTTTTCTTTTCGGGTACCAGGGATTGAACTCAGGAGCACTCAACCTCTAAGCCACATCCCCAGTCCTATTTTGTATTTTTATTTAGAGACAGTGTCTCACTGAGTTGCTTAGCACCTCCCAATTGCTGAGGTTGGCTTTGAACTTGCAATTCTCCTGTCTCAGCCTCCCAAAGTGCTGGGATTATAGGCATGCGCCACCACACCCAGCTCAAATTTCAAACAATTTTAAAAGAAACTTTTATAATATTGCCCTTTCATAAGAAGAATGCCCTCTATCAAGTTTTTATAATTCTTTCAGAACCAAGAATTTATAGAACCCAAATTGAAAAACAAACCACTGTGGAGCGAGACAGTCTCATTAACTGGATGCTCCTGCAGATACGAACAACCAGAGCCCTCTGCATGCCAAGTACTGTGCAAGAAGTTCGCTTTGCACTGGCCTCAAATTGCCGTAGCAACCTAGTGTAGAAAGCATAACGATCTCTTATATTTTCAGATACAAGATAGTAGGCCATAAAAATGTAGATCAGATACACATTTATGCAGCCTAGTTAGTGCTGGAGACACAGAAGACATGGCCCTCGCTCTAAGGCTTCTTACACTAGCAAGTGTGTGGCAAGTGAGTGTGTGGCAAATGTGTGGCAAGTGAGTGTGGAGTGAGCATGTCGGCTCATGTGCTGGGTCTCAGAAGGCAAGGCCACCATAGGCCTTATCACTTGAAGAAAGCTCTGAGAACCCTTGGCATTGGAGCTGGACACTGCAGGAAGTTAAGATCATATATTTCAGCAGGGGAAGCAGTATGCTTGAAGCAGAGGAATTTGGTTTTTTGGTTTTTTTTTCTCCCTTCAGTTTTGTGAAACAGTAATTTGAACATTTAGCTTGAGTGGAAAGGTTAAATCAGGAGATTCCTAATTGTCATCTTCGGGGCTGAGGCAAACAGTGATGTAGACAGTGGTATAGAGAGAGGGGACTTGAAAGCAGCTTTTCCTCTAGACACCAGGCAGGTCACAGTGGATTGTGGGAACTGTCGCTTGAGTGGGAGGATATAGCCTCGCCTGTTAGCCCGGTGGTCCAGTGATAGCAATGGCTGGCCTTCACCAATCGTTTAAACTGTGTACCAGATCCTGCCATGCATGCTTACATACATTATTTCTTCTAACCCACCATCAAGTGAGATAGATATAGCAACTAAGTATTGTCTAGATACAACAACTGAGTAAGCCACAGAGATTAGGTGACTCAGTCAAGATGCCCCAGCCCTCCATACTGTTCACTGAGCATTCCTCACTAAGGACAGTTCCTGTCAGTGGTACTCTCATGATCTCAAAACTTGCTACTTAGATATTGAATATTATAACCCCACAGATATGCAAGGGACAACACCCCTCCCCCCTTACTTACCCTGTAGGTTGTCAAGAGGAAAGAAGAAAATATGGAGCAGTTTAGTTTCCACTAAAACTAGTAAAGAACTTATCTTACCATTTTGACACCAGTTTCCAGTTGTACATGACTGTTTTATCCATAAGCATTAAGAACTACCCATAGGAAATAGGCTGGGACATATGAACTATTTTAAGAGTAGATTGAGATCTATTCCCATTCTAAGAGTAAGTGTGAGAGTGGTGTAGAGGGCTGAGTGGTAAGTTAGAAGGGGCTTCAAGGGGAAAGCAGACCCGTCAGGGCTGAGCAGCAGTGTTGATCTCGACCAGTATCCCTGATGGAGGAGAAGGGTCTGCAGACGGTAGAAGCTGAAATACTAGTTACAGGGAAGACACACGAAATGTGAACATAACTCTGAATTTGGCTAGTTGGTATGACAAGTAACTTTTTTTTTCATTTCTTTGTATTATAAAGTAGGATAGTAGTAATTAATGCTAAATAGACCAAAGATTGCTTGATTTTCAATGCAGGTGAGTTAACAGTTACCATCCCAGGGGGTATATCATGCTCAGAGCATCAGTAGAAGACCAGGTCTGCTTTTCTAGATGCTTATCAGACAATCCACTATAGCAGGTAAGTTCCCACAATAGCATAGTGGGCCAGTGGGCAAATCAACATTTTCTCAAGTGGTGAAATTTCCTTTTGACAGCCCCATTACAAGCTTTTGTGGCTTCCACCCGGTGGCCCACTTCTGTGCATCTGGCCTGGTCTTTCTTTAGATACAGTACTGCTATAAGCTTTCTCTAGGAGCCTCCATTTGTATCCTTTGACCCCATGCCAACAGTATGCAGCTTTCCTGTAGGACTTCCCCTCTAGTTCTGAATTGAAGCCTTATTGATGGAGACATTTTCATTTTTTATAACCCAGCTCTTATTGAGTGATAATTATTTTATAAGGCTGTTAGGAAACCACATTGAAACCTGGTCCTTATCCTAATAGGATAAGTATTCACAACACAGTGGGTACTGACAAACATGTATAGAAGACTTAAAGAACCATTTATAAAAAGTGAGTCCAACCCAGTGGGTTCAATATGGGATGAGGTAAGGGGTTGCTTCATTTCTTTATTGTTATTGCCATTGAGGTTAAATTTAAATAGAGTGAAATATACACAACTTAAATGTCCAGTTTGGTGATTCTGACAGATGTAAGCACTGTGTAATCCACAGAGTACTGGTCACCCCCAAAACTTCCTTATGCTCCTTCCAGGCACTTCCCCTAGGCAACACTGTTCTGATTTCTGTCACCACAAATTAGTCTTGTTTGCAGTATCTGGTCTGGTAAGGAATCCAAGTGTCATCAAAGGTCTCCACCTGATGATAGAATAAGGAGGACAGAAACATTGAGAGACTTTGCACCACAGTGCCCTGTGCCCTTGGGCAAAACACTTATCTTCTTTGAGCCTCGTGTATAAGGTACTGTTAGGTGTCCCTGTGGCCCCTTACAGATCTAACCCTGCACTGACTCTTCTAGTCTCAAAGGCCCCACCATCTGCTCAGTACCCTAAAGCAAAAACAAATGGATTCATCCCTGCCTGCCTCTTCTCATCCAGCCACATCCAGTTGCTCTCTGTATCATATCAGTTCTTCCTTGTAACTCTTCTGGTTGTAACTTTTTTGGTGGTGTCTCTTCAGCCCCTGCCTCCTCTTCATTCTGACCCTGCTAAATTGTTAGATGCCAAATTACTCTCCCTACTCTCTTGCCCCAGGTCTCTCCATACAGTTGTCACTGTTCCCAAAACAATCCTTCTCTGTTTAGAATCTTCTGAGACTTTCCGCCTTTCAAGATGTTTCTCCACCACATGGAGTGTTCAAAATCTGAAATAGAATAACCCGAGGGCCTGCACCACATGCCTCCAGCACACTTCTAGTGCCCTGTTTCCCACTGTGCTCTTTGGCACTGCTCCATCTGCAGTGCCTCCCTTCCTCCCAGTGGCTCAAGGCTTAATGCAGCCCGTCTCCTTGTGTATTTTGAGGATCCCTTGAGGGAGGTGAGGACACTGTCTTACTTTTTCTCATCTCCAGCATCTACAAGTTAAATTGCTAAGGAAGGTAGTATCTCTGGTCAGGGTCTTACTTGGAGTTCAAGTTGATGTGTTTTAAAATTTTTAAAAAAACATATTGAAGTTTTCATGCATTTCTGACCACTTATTCAAGTCTGATTCTGAATTTTTCTTTGTAGTAGCTTTCCTGGTAAAGGTGAGAAAGTTTTGTATTTTTATGTAGACAGGATAGTAAGAGGTACTGAAATAGTAAATCTTATGGGTAAAGGGGCTTTTTAATTCCCATCTCAAATCCTACCTAATGTGCTTGTCCATTTAAGTCTAGGATGGCAGATTACCATTTCTGGGAATGAAGATAATTTCCAAAGGTCTTTGTGATAATTAGCAAGCAGGGGAGAAAAAGGCTAAAAATGACTAGTAAATATTGAGCCAGGTACTGTATTTACAGCCCCTGTTTGTTCACCATGGTTTACTCTGTCCTGGTTATCCAGTGTTTATGTTTCTTTGTTGTGAATCCCTAATTACACCCTAATTTCACTTCTAAAACAAAGATACTCTTATCTTTTCAAAACCTAGGTAAGAACCTCGATGCTGTCCATGACATTACTGTCGCATATCCCCACAACATTCCTCAAACAGAGAAGCACCTCCTCCATGGCAACTTCCCCAAGGAAATCCACTTCCACGTCCACCGACATCCAGTAGACACCCTCCCTATGTCCAAGGAGGACCTGCAGCTCTGGTGCCACAAGCGGTGGGAGGAAAAGGAAGAGAGGCTGCGTTCCTTCTACCAGGGGCAGAAGAATTTCTGTTTTACTGGACAGAGTGTAATTGTGCCTTGCAAGTCTGAACTCAGGGTCCTTGTGGTCAAGTTGCTGTCTATAATATACTGGACCCTGTTCAGCCCTGCAATGTGCCTGCTTATATATTTGTACAGCCCCGTTCGGTGGTATTTTATAGTCACCATTGTAATCTTTGTGCTGCAAGAGAGAATATTTGGTGGACTAGAAATCATTGAACTTGCATGTTACCGTCTTTTACACAAACAGCCACACTTAAAGAAAAAAGAGTAAGATGGTCAGGCTCACAATGTAAAAACCAAAAGGGATATTTTGGAAATGTTCTAAGCCTTTGTAAACTGAGATACATTTTTTGCATGATTGTCAGATATTTCTTACTATCATCATTATTTGTTAAGGATATTTTGCACTTAATTTTGTGGGGAAAATATTGCTACAATTTTTTTTAATCTCTGAATGTAATTTCGATGCTACATATGTAGCAGGGATCGATTGCTGTGAAATAACTTGGGCCATATTATTATTAAACAATCATCAGGCTGTTAATAGACAAGGTACAAACAGGTTCTCTGGAAGGCCCGATTCTTTAACCTAACAGATTCTTTAACCTAACTCGCCAGACCAGATGCAGGTCTGGAACTCATGAGCAGTGGCCCAACAGGCACTGGTACTTGACTGCCCAGCTCACCCCAGAGGTGAGCACCCTTCCTCCACACAGCCACACATGTGGTGCCTGGGTTCCCTCCCTGGGCCCCGTCTGCATCCTTTCTATGCCAATCAAACCCAACCCATCCTCCCTTAAGATCAAAAAACATACCTCCCTTATCCCCAAACTGATCAACATAGGAAACTCCTTATTACTCATAGTATCTTGTGCTGACCAAGCTATCAAAAGACCACCTGTGCCCTTTCCTCACATGGAAAAATCACACCTGCACATGACTCAGGGAGCAACCACAGGCTCTCCACTTGGAAACCTTATTTTGAATTTTAAAAGCTAGGAATTAGTTCGAATTCCTCACTCATCCTCAATCTTGCATGCTTAGTGCTGGTTTCCTTGCAACTTGGCAGGTGTAGCTTTTTCTGTTAAAAAGGGTAGGCATGCAGCCACATGCTATCTTTGAGGCATTCTGAGAAGAACATCCTGTTATTGCAGACAGAAACTGTCTTGTGAAATATTTGTTTAAAACCTACCAAAAAAGGAAGGTTATTGTTTTCTACATGTGCATGGGTATCTAGCTTCTGCCATTAAAACCACCACCAAAATGCAGACATGGCAGTAATGGTTTATCCTACATTATTCAACCCTTGTAACTTCGATAAATTTTACACAAGGATAACACACAATGAATCTTTTTCAGTGATAGCAGGTAATCTCTCGTTTTTTAGTCCCAGGCTTCCACTTTTGATCAACCGTTTGCCTAAATATTTGTCACTTGGCGTCAGTGGAAAACCTAGCAAACCAAAAGCACCCTCTCCTGAGGCAAAAGGAGTGTGTCATCATAGTTTCCAGCCCATTGGAGCTGTGCCCTCCTTTTTTCTGCCATGTAATAGGGATAGTGGTCAGAGGTGCAAAAATATGAGCCTATTAAAGGTCTTTAGCTATTGGCCATTCTGTAAACTCTACCCCTGCAGTGAGCCAACTTCCAAAGCTACTTATTGCTTTATGTACTCCCAAGGCATGAATGCCTTCTCTTCAGTGACATTTCATTTTTTCTTGACAGTGACTTTTACCCAGCAGTTCAGTCTCGCATTGCCATGAAAGGTAAGCGCATCATGAGCTGAACTCTCTGAACAAAATTCTATGAGAAAGCACTGGTTGGGGAAGAGCACTGTGGACCCATCGTTTTTATTGAGAGGACTAACTAGTGCCCACTGAAACCACCAACCCACACTTAACTGTTTCTTCAGAGCTGCTGTTGAGCCAAGCTTGTCTGTAATCTCATCTACTCCAGAGGCTGAGGCAGGAAGATGGCAAGCAAGGCCAGCCTGGGCAGCTTTGCAAGGCCCTGTCTCAAAATAAAAAGGGCTGGAGGTGTGACACAGTGGTATAGTGCCCCCGGGTTCAATCCCCAGCATGGAGGGATCTGCTGTTGATCCTGTGGGGAGCTTACTAATTAGTTATGCACATCTTCCAGCCCAGCTATTCACCTTTGTGGGCTTTAAGGGTTTTTTTAAACAAACAACTTTTTTCCTTCCCTTAATGAAAGAGGCTTCTAATTTTTCTCCCAGACTTCTTTGGGTTGTACTTAAACCCAGAAATAGTTTACCAATCAGGATTGCATTTGTCCTGGGGTAAAAAAGATAACCTGTGTTTTCTACCCCAGGTGTAACATAACCCCCTCACCTGCCTTTCCTGCACACTTACTGGTCAAGTTACAACTAGCATGTAAATGTGTTTAAGATAAAATACAAATTTTATTTTACCTGCTCAAAATTCATAATTACAAAAGCACTAAAATCGGTAAACATACACACTCCACTTGCTTTAAGATTTAGAAATAACTCCAAAAAAAATGAGTATTGTTTTATGACAGGAAGGCCTTTCTTCTTTGTAATTATTTGTGTTGATCTACATATTTAACTGTGTTTAAAGCCTATTTCTTTTTTAATTAAAAAAAACTATAATGATTTGGAGCTTAGAACTATTTAAAATTGATATCGAAACATCACATGCATTAGTGCAGCTCCAGTAATTGTTTCAGTCCCCAGGAGTTTCCCTGCTGTGCTTCCCACTATCGCCGTGGGCTCAGAGCAGCCATGTCTTGCCCAGCAAACCACGTCCTACTCAATATTCTCTCAGTCTTTTGAAGGTGACTTTAAAATGTTCACAGTGCTATTTGTCCAGTTGCCAAATTTACCATTCTAAAAGTTTCTAAATATAGCAAGTGTGGTTTATTTACCATATGAGCCACTGTACTTAAAATATAACCCTAACAAGAAGGGGTATTGACTGGGTGACAAGTTCTTACACCACATATCTTTTATGAAACAGGCCAAAGTACTTCAAAAATTTAGTCGGAGAATATAGTGAAACAAAGAGCCCATCGTTTTAGATTCCCAGTAATTCTTCCTTATGCCATCAAAATGCATACTAGAGGAAAATAACAGCTTCCCATGTAATGTCACTTTGAAATGAGTTACTACAACAGTGCCATGTCAAGAATGGGATATTGGTGGCCAAGACCGAGTCTTGCAGACAGACGTGTTCTGTCTTCCCTGGACTTCACGCTCTGGCCCCAACGACAACACCCCGTGCACTCTTACAGTAAGGACTAATGGAGGAGCCTGTTGGTGTTAAATTGTTTACATTTCTTTATATAAATAACGTGCTTTCAGTGCCTTAGTTTAGGTCTCTTTCTTTTTCTTATTCCAAGAATTCTGCAATGCATTTCTTAGGTAAAGCCTCCTCCAGTGGGAGGAAGATGGTCTGTAAGCACTGGTCACTGGGGGTAACACAGCTTGGTCCTACCTGGGGAAGAGCACTTAGGTGCTTAGATAGTGGCGGCCCTACAGTGGTAATTCATGCTGTAGAAGATGAAAGTGGTTCTGCCATATGATGAGCTTCGGTTGAGATGTGGCCCTAAGGTTGTCTTGTACCTCCTTTAAAATTTTTATTTCAGAAGAGAATCTTGGTTTTAGTAATTCGTTTTTTAAAAGATCGTTATGTAGAGAACACCAAGTTTTAAAAATAACTCACAGAATGGCCTTAGTTTTCAGTGTCTACTGGTGTGTTTTGTGAGTCATGTTATGTGATACACATCCAGAATAAAGTGGTGTAAATGAAATAGAGTTTACACATGTGTTCTGCCTCCATTTTTATAGGAATGACAGAAACGACAGGTCCTGGTGCCGCTTTGTCTCCCTGCACTGTTACAGCCTTACCTAGCTCCAAGAGCTCTGGTCCCAAGGACTGAGCCATGGGGCATCCAGTGCTCCTATGTTCTGTTTGAGCCAAGGGAAAGTGTAGAACATGGTCTCTCTAGACACCGACTCATCTCCAGCCTGACCCGTTTCATTGACAAGTTATGTAAACTCATTTGCCTAAAAATGTGATGTGGGTCACATCCCTGGGTTACTTGCCACCCTCTAGAGCCAGAGCTGGAGCTCATTTCCCTGGATCACAAGGACTAAGGGGGGGAGAGGGATGAATTTTAAGAAAACAGTATTGCAAATAGAATGAACTGATGCCAAGTGACTCCAAATGTCCATAACTATTAAACTTTCCAAACTTGCCAGGGGAGGCTGGAGCATGTGGGCATGATTTCCAGAAAGCCTTCCAGGTCCCTGCACAGGGAGGGACACTCAGAGGCTTCACAACCTTCTCCATCAACACCAGGGGATGTTTGGGGACCCAGGGACTCTCTAGAGCTGTGTGCTGACAGTCTCACCAATAATTGATCCATCTCAGTTCTTTGGTCCTTGCCTCCATGCAGAGCATCCAGACTTAAGCAATGCAATATGGAGAGCATATTTCCTTCAATGGGAAGTTTGTTGAGGTATAAATACTGCAGCTTTAATGTCTCCCTGTTAGCTGGTGCAGTTATTCTCCCAGCTCCGCGAGCTCAGAATCTTGTATCATTCATTCCTCCCTCTCCTGCTTGCACATTCAAGCTGCCAACCCACATATGGCTTCCTCTTGGGGGTAGCCTATCCTTGTGTTCTGCCCACCATGCATATCCCACGCATCAGACCTGGGCAAGCCTGGGCACTTTCCCAGGCTCTCCTCATGCCAATCTCCCGTATGCTGGACCCTTTAATCTCAGGGTGACACCATTTTAATCATGGAACCCCCCTTCTCCCAGCCCCTGGGTGCTTCCTACTAGCCATTGACAGTCTACACTCAGCCTTTCTCAGTTCTTCCCAACCCAGGCTAGCTCATTCTCAGGATTGTTGCCCTGTGTGAACCCTTTTATACAGAGTAACTGGTTGCTCTGACTTCAGTGATTCCCCAGGCCTCATCCTGTCCCTTTGCCTCTCAACTCTGCACACATTCCTCACATTGTGGAAGGTGTTTTCCTAACTAGCCCAAGTCTTGTCAAGTCCAACTTTTCCCCTGCGCTTTTCCCAGATAATAGAAACCACTGTCTGGATTGTGCATTTTCTCTGGGGTGTGTTTTGACAGTCTAGGCTATGAAAGAGAGAACTGGGGAGAGCCAGGTCTGGAAGCCAGGAGACAAAGCTATCTTCCCAGCTCCCCTAACTCAACAGCTGTAACTGAGCAAGTCCCTTCCTTTGCTGAGCCTTAGTGAACTCATCTGTAAACTGATGTCACAAAGCCACATCGATGGATCTCAACCCAGGCTGCACAACAGAGATGTACAATGTCGGAAAGTCAGGTCCTTGCCCCAGAGCAGTCACATCAGAATGAGTGGGGACCTAGGCTTCAGTGTCTGAAAGACCTCCCCAGGTGGCACATTGAAAGGACACAGGAGCCGAGCTGAAGGCACATCCAAATGTCAAAGCTGCAGGAAGTTTGGGCAACCAAAAAGTAGTAAATAGAAAGGGATTATAATCCACAGAATGCAATGAATATCCACAAGTCCCTACGAATACAAATAATTGAATACACATATAAATGGAGGAGAAGGGACCACTCTTCCTATGTCAGCATTCCTATTAATAAATGTAGAAGGGGCTGGGGTTGTGGCTTAGTGGTAGAGTGCTTGCCTAGTATGCGTGAAGCACTGGGTTTGATTTTCAGCACTGCATATAAATAAATGAATAAAATAAAGGTCCATCAACATCTAAAAAAATATTTTTTAAAAATGTAGAAGAAATGATGGAAATAGCAAATCCCCATTTGGCAAGCACCACATAATAATTGTTGCATGCAAAACCCATAGATGGATATTAAATTTAATGACTAAAAATACATGCTGAGAGACAGGATATGGTGAGCATAGTTTCACAGTATCTCCTTGTGAGATAGCTATTTATTACAATGGGAAAAAATGGTAACATTTTAGTGAAAAAGTCAGGCAAACACCACTTTCACCATGTACCCAAGGTCAACATCACCAGGCCCGGGACATATTGCCATCATGTACCCCCAAGAAGGGCGTATCATTCTTGCCAAAAATCCTTAACCGTCACCTGATCACAAGAGAAGTTCATGTGATCCCAAATGCAGAGACATTTTACAAATCAACTGGCCAGCACTCTTCAAGGGTTAAGGTCAAGAAATGCAAAGTCTGAGGTGAGAATTGTGAAGACTAAGGACACATGGCAATACATACAAACTGGGATCCAGGACTGGGCCCTGGCAAAATTTTAATATGCTCTTCAAGTTAGCTAATATTATCATGTCTGTGGTTTTTAAAAATTTTTGTTGTTGTTTCTTTTTCTTTTTATATTTTTTGTTCTTATTTTGGTATCTATGTTTGATAACTGTACCCTGGATATTATGTATGGTGGTAACATTTTGGGGGCTGTGTGAAGTGTGCACGCCTGCCTCCAGACTCCCTGCTGGATCTTTCTCCTGCTGGAGCCCTCTTCCTGGGATGTCCACGTGATTTACTCCTTCATTCCTTTCCTGTCCTTATTCATCTTGCCAAGGCCTGAGATATCATCAGTTTTTCCACTGCAGGAGAACGTCATTCATCCAAGCCATGTGCTGCCCATTCATTCACTTTTCAGGAAACATCCCCACAATCTTCGTATTGAGGTTGAGGAGGAAAATAGCAAGGAAGGGGAGAGGTTGGGCCAGTGCGTCATCTTTCTTGGCTGGATGAAAAGAAGGTCAAAGGATGTGAGCCATGAGTGGGGCCTGCAAATGTTCAAATGGGGGTGTTGTTCGGCCAAACAAAGAGCAGCTGCTACCCACCATTCCTCTCATCCAGGCCCAAGACCAGAGTCAGGACTGGTCAGTGACAGAGATCAAGAGCACCACATCTTGGCTCACCACTGGGGCCAGATGTTCTGAGTGCACCTGATCAGAAGACAGGCATGCTGACCTACTGAGTGCCCCCAGCTGTCCTATGTGAGATGCATACCTGCTTTGGGCATTAGAGGAGCCTGGGCTCTATGACGAACTTTACGGAAAACTAATGAAAATCTGACCCTTTCCAGCCATACCTGGGTTTGAGTCTCATGGCATCTTGTCATGGATGGAGGCTATTTGGAGAATTGAAACATCTCCAAAATGAGATCCTTCTGCTCAGTAGGAGGGGATTGGAGAAGATCCAGTGGGTAAACACAATCCAGTCAAGAACTCAGGCCTGCATGTCACTCATCCTGGAGTATTTGTGGAGAGCCTGCTCCAGCTGGGGTATGGATGGAGGTAATTGGGAGTGGCCCAGCAACTGGTGGTGATGGTGGTGGCGGGATGGTCAGGGCCAGCAGTTACAGCAGAAAATGTTGATTGCATATTGTCTGCATATTGGAGAGTTGTCACAGGTATTTTAAAGGAAGTGATGGCTCCAACGTTACATGCAGGGAGGGGTTAAGAGTGGGAGTGGGGAGGTGAGCTTGTTGGTTCAGGGGGTCTTCTGGGATAAGGCATCAACATCTAGTTGCCATATAAAAGGGAGCACTAGCACCTCATACTCCCCACCCTCTGCCAAACTTGCTCCAGCCTCTCTCCCTTACATGCCTTATTCCTATTCACTCCTCCCAACCCATCTCTGCTATATGTCTCAGGTCTGCTCTGTGCATACCCAGGCAAATGCTAAGGTGGCAGCAAAGCCCTTGGGCCCTGGACCCTGCCCTTGCACCCACTGTGGCAGGTACCTGAGTGTATCACGCTGGGGTTATCGTCTCTGGGATTCCAGGCTACCTTGGAGAATTTAAGAGCAAGAAGTGCTGCATATGAGCAGGAGTCCTCTTCTAGAGCCAGCCTTCAGCAGCCATAGATTAACAAACCAGGAGGATGGTTGCCTTCTTTCTAGCTCTCCTTCCTCTGAAGAGAACCTCCCCACCTCGGGGTCCTGACCCTGGTGATCCTGCCTTGTGACACTGGGTGATGAGCTCATGCAGGGCTCTGCTCCTCTGCCTTCCTGTACTCCCTTGACCACCACCCACGTTCAACTTCCAGGACAAACAGCTCTTTCCTATGTGACTGGTAAAACTCAAGCCTGAGTCCCCGTCTTCAACAGAGACATGAGGTCATTAGGATCTGTGGATAGAACTTCTCTGCTTCTCTCCTTGTATCATGGAGAGAGCATAGGTCCATCTAGATTCCACCTATCATTGTAGGTTCATTGCTTGGGCTTGGCAGAGCTCAAGGCTGCTTAACCTTCCTGAGCCTCAGTTTTCTTAGCTGGAAGATGGGGGTGATAACACCCAGCTCAGGGTCATGTTCAACATGATAAAATAATAGATGTAAAGCACACAACACATGGTAGGTAATTAAAAATATCCCTGCCCATCCCCATATTTTGGTAACTGGCACAGAGTCTGTATTTACCTTCCTACATTTCAAAGCCACTCCTACATTTGAAATTTGGAATACACATACCCAAGAGCTCAGTTTGAAACACAGATGTGCTTTGGTCTCAATTTGACCATGAGGTAGAGTAATTGCCCTTCCAGAGTAGCCTGCAGGCAATTCTCCAAACCTGCTCTCTGTGGTACCTTATTTGGAGGCCCCTGTGGAGAGACAGCATAAGAAGGTGTCCTGAATCACCTGACTTAGGCACTTTGTGACACAGATGGGAAGAGAGACCCCCAGGGCAGATAAAGGACTTTCCTAAGTTTGCACAGGGAAGAGTGGCAGGGCTGGGACTAGAGCTAGGGTGTTGGGGTTCTGGGACAGCTTGGTGTTCTGGGAAGCCGCCATTTGGGCTTGGAAAAGCTGAACTTGGAGGCAACTGAGGTGGGATTGAACTCCAGAGCCCCACGTCTGATTCTCAACACTAAACTGTTCAGGTGATGTCTACCATGCAGTTTTTAGATTTATTATGACCTCAAGCTTCCCACCAGAGGTCTATAAAGCTCCAGTTTGACCCTGAAGTTGTGGCTTATGATGGTTTCCTGCTCCTTTGGTATGTCTCCAAAGAGTTCCAACCTATTCATCCAACAAGCATGCATGAGTTCCTTCTGTAACAAGCAAATTAGACTATACCAGGCTTTGCCTACATTTCTCATTCACTCCCTTCAACAATCTGAGTCAGTTAATTATTATTATTCATATGTTGCCAATAAAGAACAAAGGCCCAGAGGAAAGTGATTTGGTAAAGGCCAGTATGCTGGGTGGTGTTGCCTTGATTTAGCTAAGTTCCCAGAATTCCCTTCCCAGTGTAGCTCCAGGTTATAGTAGCCATACAGAGTGGCCAAAAAAAGTAACTGGTGTGAGATTTGGAAACAGAAGTGGAGCAGTGGCCATTCCTCTCTAACACTATCGTGGATGTCTGTGGTATGAACACATACCAAGCTATCTAAAGGTCTCAGCTTCTCCTTGCTCTCTTCAGCTTTGGATCCAGATTGTCACCCTGATTTCTGGCTATCCTGACCAATAAAGATCCCAGACCTTCATAACCCAATCATTTCACCTCTGAACTTCATGCATTATCTCACACATGAACTTTTTGGGAGACACCTAATATCTAAACCATAACACTTCAGTTTCCTAAAATCTCAAATATAAAGACATCCTGGCATCTTGGGTAGCCAAAGCCACAGGACCTTCTCCTTACACAGCCTATGGTATTCCCATACTGAAGAAGAAAGCACCTCTGCTTAAGCTCAGACCCCTGGGCAATCAATGCGAAAGCCACAGGACCTTCTCCTTACACAGCCTATGGTATTCCCATACTGAAGAAGAAAGCACCTCTGCTTAAGCTCAGACCCCTGGGCAATCAATGCGAAAGTCCTCAGAGGAGTAGAGGCATGGATTCCCCCAGGCCAGGGCAAGACAATGGAAGACAGCCATACAAAGAGCTGACTGAGAGATGGAGTCCGCACAGAGCCTGAAGACAGCAGCCAATATCTCCTTGGAGCTGGAGGACTTCCGGGGACAAAGGGCAGAATTAAAGAGGCTTTGATGACAGGATACGCCATTGTGTCATGCCGTAGGCTCAAGACCTAATTGTAGCCAATTTGAGCTCAGTGTGCCTTGGTCACTGCAGAGCCTGCCATGGAGAAGTGGCTCTGCTGTGTACAAGAAGGCAGGACAGGAAAAGCTGTCTGGCAGAATGTGAGACTTGAGGAAGTCAGTTAATCCTGCTGAGTTCCAGCTTCCTCACTTGCAAAATGGGGCCATGAGACTGACACTCCAGGATGAATCATTGAAAATGGCAAATGTGGACAAGCCTTGGGAGCCCTCTGTGGATGGAAGCCCAAGTATGATTCCTTGATAAAGAGGAGGTATCTGGAGATGTGCTGAGGAATGGCTTGGAAGCAGGACACTCGGTGTCCAGTCTGAGCTTTGAGACCCTTGTCCTTGGAGTGGGTGGTCAGTACTAACCAGTCTCTCAGCTCTCACTACTCTTCTAGGCGGGGTCACTATACTTTAAATGTCACAAAGCCCCTTCTGGCAGGAGTGGAGAGACAGAGTTTTAACAATGAGAATCCCTTCTCATTTAGCAAATACTTGGAATTCAGAGGGCCCCTAAGTGTAGCAGTGCCTTGTGGGGCTCCTTTGCCCCTGAAGGTAAACATCTCTTATCTTCCTCTTTGTTTGTTCTTCTATTTCAAGGTTGTATTTTCCATTTCCCTCTCTTTCTTCCTTTTACCCTGGCCTTCTTATGCTACTTCTTTTTTCTTATTCACCTCTTCCTGTCTTCATCCTCTTCTTTGTCTTCTTCTTCCTCCATCATTATTAGCAAAAGTCAGAGCCAATGGCCGAACTGGCACCTAAAAGGGCAAGTGACTCGTCCAAGGTCACAAACCAACAACTTTTATTGAGCTCCTACTGTGTACCACATGCCCTGCCCCTTGGAGTTGTCATGCCACCTCTGGGTGGGAGATCCCTTATTCCCACCCAGAACATCCTATAGATGGAATGTGGGAGGCAAAGTAAAGGGAGATGTCCAAAGGCCACCAGGGATGCAGAAAGCATATGCATACATGGAATGTCCTAGTGAAACAAGGGCAAAGGACAAGTTGCTAATTATCAAAGAAAAGGAAATGGGTAGGTAAAGCTCCCCATCACCTGGTTGCTAACAACCTGTGGGAGGGAGAAGGATCACATTTTCTAAAAGCAATCACCCCCTGGATGGCTCTTTCTGCCCTTTTGGTCACAGGCAAGATAAGAGAAGGAGGGGATATGAGAAGAAAGGAAATTGAAAATCTATAAAAGGGGCAGGACACCCCCACTCTCTGGGGCACCAGCTCTGGACCCCCTCCTCTCTGGAAGTCTCTCTCCTTTCTCTCTCCCTCCCTCTGTCTCTCTGTCTCTGTCTCTGTCTGTCTGTCTGTCTCTCTCTCTCTCCTACCATTTAAATAAAACTTTTTACCTTGCCTTGGTGTTTCTCGAGTGTTCAATCGTCAACACCAGTGGAACAGGACC